>CM068296.1:62307986-62371202 GCA_034768395.1 Linum lewisii
GAATCGAAATGAAAATTGGCCTCAATAACCAGAGGACCTTATAACTGTTACGGCCAAAGGAAAAACTTAAATCTGTGAACTGAAACTTGCAGCGGTACTCAACAGCACTCTTAGTTTGGTTTTCTTAGGCCTGCATTTTCAGTTTCGCCATTTGTTTGATTAAGACACACACTCCCCTTTCTGTATTAGTTTAGGAGATTTGGTTCTGTCGTCCGTGTAAGCGCTAAAAACAAACTTGCAGCGGTACTGATGAGCATGGACGGCAACAAGTTACCAACGTCGGAACCATTTCTTAGAGTAATTGACTGACAAGCACCGCAGCCATGCATCTGGATCGTTTCCACCAAACCCCTTTACTCCTAAAAAATCAGAGGCTATTGGCGGGGAATCTCTTTGGGTATTTGATACCCATAAGGTGGTTGTTTGTAATCGTTTTTCGTTGTATTTCTTTATATATAGTATTCATTCATAAAATAAAGTTTCATAATGAAATTTAGCTCAACATGTGGAAAATTACTTATATTTCTCTTATCGAGATCAGACGCTAATAATATTTTTTACAAAATTCACACTTACATAATGATAGTAGCAACCTAATTTCCCACGTGGAGATTTCATTAACATGTAAAAATGCTTAAATACTAAAACACCAAAATATTTTTATGAAGTTTAAATTTGTGGGGTTTGGAATATGAATGAACGAGTAGTGAGTATAACATAAATCGGACGATTTTGGGGGGTGAGTATAGTTAATATCATGCCTTACTCATCTCTTTATTAACCTCAATAAGGCCAAACCAGGAATCGAAATGAAAATTGGCCTCAGTAATCAGAGGACCTTATAACCATTACGGCCAAAGGAAAAATTTAAATTTGTGAACTGAAACTTGCAGCGGTACTCAATAGCACTTTTAGTTTGGTTTTCTTAGGCCTACATTTTCAGTTAACCATTTCTTCGATTAACGACACACACTCTCCCTTTCTATATTAGTTTAGGTGATTTTGGTTCTCTCGTCCGTGTGAGCGCAAAAAACTAACTTGCAGCGGTACTGATGAGCATGGACGACACCAAGTTACGAACGTCAGAACCGTTTCTCAGATAATTGACGGACAAGCTCCGCAGCCATGCATCCTGGATCGTTTCCACCAAACCCCTCTACTCCAAAAAAATCAAAGGCTATTTGCGGGGAATCTCTTGGGTGTTTGATACCCATAAGGTGGTTGTTTGTAATCGTTTTCCGGTTGTATTTCTTCTAAATATAGTATTCATTCAGAAAAATAAACTTTCATAATGAAATTTATCTCAACATGTGGAAAGTACTTAATTTCACTTATCGAGTTCATTTTTCTTATCGAGATCAGATGCTAATAAATATTTTTTACCAAGTTCACACTTACATAATGATAGTAGCAACCTAATTTCCCCACGTGGAAATTTCATTAACATGAAAAAAAGCTAAATACTAAAACAAAAATTATTTTACATAAAAGTTTAAATTTGTTCGGTTTGAAATGTGAATGAACGAGTAGTGGGTATTAATGTAAATCGAGAGATTTGGGGGGGGGGAATTGAAATGAAATTGGCCTCAATAACCAGAGGACCTTATAACGTTACGACCAAAGGAAAAACATAAATCTGTGATCTGAAACTTGCAGCGGTACTCAACAGCACTCTTAGTTTGGTTTTCTTAGGCCTGCATTTTCAGTTTAGCCATTTCTTCGATTAGCGACACACACACCCCACCTTTCTTCTCCCCCTTTCTATGTTAGTTTAAGTGATTTTGGTTTCTCATCCATGTGAGCGCTAAAAAAAACTATGCATGCAGCGGGTAACTAAAATGTTGAGCAATGGACGCGGCAGACGAATTCCCACCCTTAACCAAGTCAAACAGCGAATCTCATTGGTTATTTGATACGCATAATTTGGTTTTGTAATCGATTTTCAGTTGTATTTGTTTTATATATAGTATTCATTCTAAAAATAAACTTTATATAATGAAAATTTAGCTCAACATGTAATAAGCACTTAATTTTTCTTATCGAGATCAACACTAATAAATACTTTTTTTACAATTCACATTACACAATGAAGTAGCAACCAATTTCCTCCACTGAAATTTCATTAACATGAAAAAAAACTTAAATACTAAAACACAAAAATATTTATTATGAAAGTTTAAATTTGTGGGGTTATGGAATATGAATGAACGAGTAGTGGTATTAATGTAAATCAGCGCATTGGGGGGTGAGTATAGTTAATATCATGCCTAATCATCTCTTACCACCTCAATAAGGCAAAACCAGGAATCGAAATGCAAATTGGCCTCAATAACTAGAGGACTTATAACCGTTACGACCAGAAGGAAAAACTTAAATCTATGAAACTAAAACTTGCAGCGGTACTCAACAAGCACTCTTAGTTTGGTTTTCTTAGGCCTGCATTTTAGTTTAGCCATTTCTTCGATTAGCGACACACACCCACCTTTATACTCTCCCCTTTTGTGTTAGTTTAAGTGATTTGGTTCTGTCATCCGTCGTGTGAGCGCTAAAAAAAACTTGCAGCGGTACTGATGAGCATGGAGGCAACAAGTTACCAACTGTCAGAATCGCTTCTCAGAGAAATGACCAAAGCTCTGCAGCGATGCATCCTGGATCGTTTACCAACCCAACAAAAAATATCAAAGGTTATTGACGGGGAATCTCTTTGGGTATTTGATACCATAAGGTCATATTTGTAATCATTTTCAGTTGTATTTGTTTTATATATAGTATACATTCATAAAAATAAACTTTAATAATAATAAATTTAGCTCAACATGTGGAAAGTACCTTTACATTTTTCTTATCGAGATCAGACGCTAATAAAACTTTTTACAAGTTCACAATTACATAATGATGTCAGCAACCTAATTTCCCCCTGGAAATTTCATTAACATGAAAAAAAGCCTTAAATTCTAAAACAAAAAATAATTTATATGAAAGTTTAAATTTGTTGGGTCTGGAATATGAATGAACGAGTAGTGGGTATTAATGTAAATCGAGAATTGGGGGGGGAATTGAAATGCAAAATTGCCTCAAAATACCACGAACATTATTAAGTTTAGTAGACCAGAACGGAAATTTCATAGTATTGGATACCACTGAAAATTCCTTGTTCATACACTGGTACTCAACATTTCCTCTGAGTTGGTTTTTCTTGGCCGTACCATTTTCAGTTTAGCCATTTCTTCGATTAGCGACACACACCCCACCTTTCTTCTCCCCCTTTCTATGTTAGTTTAAGTGATTTTGGTTTCTCATCCATGTGAGCGCTAAAAAAAACTTGCAGCGGTACTAGTGAGCATGGACGGCAACAAGTTACCAACGTCAAAACCGCTTCTCATTGGGTATTTGATACGCATAAGGTGGATATTTGTAATCATTTTCAGTTGTATTTGTTTTATATATAGTATACATTCGTAAAAATAAAATTTTATAATGAAATTTAGCTCAACATGTAGTAAGCATTTAATTTTTCTTATCGAGATCATACGATAATAAATATTTTTTTACTAAGTTCACATTTACACAATGATAGTAGCAACCAAATTTCCCTACATGAAAATTTCATTAACATGAAAAAAAATGCTTAAATACTAAAACACAAAAATATTTTTTATGAAAGTTTAAATTTGTGGGGTTTGGAATACGAATGAACGAGTAGTGAGTATTAATATAAATCAGACGATTTGGGTGGGGAGGGTGAGTATAGTTAATATCATGCCTAATCATCTCTTGACCACCCTCAATAAGACAAAACCAGGAATTGAAATGCAAATTGCCTCAATAACCAGAGGACTTTATAACCGTTACGACCAGAAGGAAAAACATAAATCTATGAACTGAAACTTGCAGCGGTACTCAACAACACTCTTAGTTTGTTTTTCTTAGCCTGCATTTTAGTTTAGCCATTTCTTCGATTAGCGACACACACCCACCTTTATACTCCCCCTTTGTATGTTAGTTTAAGTGATTTTGGTTCTGTCATCCGTGTGAGCGCTAAAAAAAACTTGCAGCGGTACTGATGAGGATGGATGGAAACAAGTTACCAATGTCAGAATCGCTTCTCAGAGAAATGACCGACAAGCTCTGCAGCGATGCATCCTGGATCATTTAACCCAAACCCCTATACACCAAAAATATCAAAGGTTATTGGCGGGGAATCTCTTTGGGTATTTGATACCCATAAGGTCATTGTTTGTAATCGTTTTCTGTTGTATTTCTTTTATAATAAGTATTCATTCATAAAAATAAACTTACATAATAAAATTTAGCTCAACATGTAGAAAGTACTTAATTTTTCTTATCGAGATCAGACGCTAATAAATACTTTTTACCAATTCACAATTACATAATGATTGTAGCAACCTAATTTCCCCACCTTGAAATTTCATTAACATGAAAAAAACACTTAAATTCTAAAACAAAAAAAATTATATGAAAGTTTAAATTTGTGGGGTCTGGAATATGAATGAACGAGTAGTGGTATTAATGTAAATCGAGCAATTAGGGGGTGAGTATAGTTAATATCAGGTAATATGCACAGATACACCACTCGAACTATGCATTAGGTTGAATGCAGCCACCTAACTAAATTTCTTGGTTTGGATACCACTGAACTCGAATTCTTGTTCGAACTCACGACTAACCAACATCTTGTTCGAGTTGTCCTACTATCGGCTCGATACATTCCAGATTTAGCATTGTTTCGACTGCAGCGACAAACACTACTCACATTTCTCAGTTTCTATGTTGCTTATGTTTTGGCTGATATCATCGTGTGACGCTTCAATACTTGCCACGCTACTGATCAGCATCGGATGAGACAACAAAGTACATGACGTTCGTCACTCGAAAATGGACCGACAACACATGCACACTCAAAATCAGAATTACAACCCATGATAGACAAAACCTGCACAAATTTTGCAATCGGATCCCTCAATAACTTTCAAGCCACATTGACTTGGCTTACTACACAAAGAAATTAATCTTACTTAAACTTCACGATCTCAACCACTCTTGTTTTTTTTTTCTTCATTATTCTTCTGCCTTTCTTCTATTCTTTTAGACTACATTTCTCCCTTTTCTATGTTATTCGATTTTGTTTCTTCGGCTATCGTCTTCAAGAAATCGGTCAGTGACTCACTTAGACAACGTTGACTTGTTGACATTTCATCGTGACCAGCAATGTTCAGGATGACTTGATTTCGGCACCGACCAAATTCGGTTAGGTGGTACCCGAGCCAAGAAATTTGAGTTTAGTGGTGGTATTCGAGCCAAGATAATTAGAGTTCAGTGGTATCCGAGCCAAAAAATTAGTTAGGTGGTACTCCGAACCAAGAAAATTTGAGTTCAGTGGTACCGAACCAAGAAAATTAGTTAGATTGGTTGCTACTAAATCTAATGAATAGTTCGGTGGTACCCGATGCAATTTACCCTAAATATCATGCTCTACTCATCTCTTTCCCATCCTTATTAAGACAAAACCATGAATCAAAATGCAAATTGGCCTCAATAACCAGAGGACCTTATAACCGTTACAGCCAGAAGGAAAAACTTAAATCTGTGAACTGAAACTTGCAGCGGTACTCAACAACACTCTTAGTTTGGTTTTCTTAGGCCTGCATTTTCAGTTTAGCCATTTCTTCTATTAGCGTAACACACTCCCCCTTTCTGAGTTAGTTTAGGTGATTTTGGTTCTCACTCCGTGTGAGCGCTAAAAAAACTTGCAGCGGTACTGATGAGCATTGACGACAACAGTTACCAATGTCAGAACCGTTTCTAAGAGAAATGACCACAAGCTCCGCAGCGATGCATCCTGGATCATTTACAAAAACCCTTTTACACCAAAATAATCAAAGGCTATTGACGGGGAATCTCTTTGGGTATTTGATACCCATAAGGTGGGTATTTGTAATCGTTTTCAGTTGTATTTCTTTTATACATAATATACATTCATAAAAATAAACTTTTATAATGAAATTTAGCTCAACATGTAGTAAGCATTTAATTTTCTTATCGAGATCAGACGATAATAAATAATTTTTACCAAGTTCACATTTACACAATGATAGTAGCAATCTAATTTCCCCACGTGAAAATTTCATTAACATGAAAAAACGCTTAAATACTAAAACACAAAAATATTTTTTATTAAAGTTTAAATTTGTGGGTTTGGAATATGAATGAACGAGTAGTGAGTATTAATATAAATCGGACGATTTGGGTGGGGTGAGTATAATTAATATCATGCCTTACTCATCTCTTGACGACCCTCAATAAGGCAAAACTAGGAATTGAAATGAAAATTGGCCTCAATAACCAGAGGATCTTATAACCGTTACGACCAGAAGGAAAAACATAAATCTATGAACTGAAACTTGTAGCGGTACTCAACAGCACTCTTAGTTTGGTTTTCTTATGCCTACATTTTCAGTTTAGCCATTTCTTCGATTAGCGACACACACCCCACATTTCTTCTCCCCTTTCTTTGTTAGTTTAAGTGATTTTGGTTCTCTCATCCGTGTGCACGCTAAAAAAAACTTGCAGCGGTACTGATGAGCATGGACGGCAACAAGTTACCATCGTCATAACCGCTTCTCAGAGAAATGACCGACAAGCTCTGCAGCGATGCATCCTGGATCATTTACACCAAACCCCTTTACACCAAAAAGATCAAAGGCTATTGGCTGGGAATCTCTTTGGGTATTTGATACCCATAAGGTTGTTGTTTGTAATCGTTTTCTGTTGTATTTCCTTTATATATAGTATTCATTCATAAAAATAAACTTACATAATAAAATTTAGCTCAACATGTAGAAAGTACTTAATTTTTCTTATCGAGATCAGACACTAATAAATACTTTTCACCAAATTCACAATTACATAATGATAGTAGCAACCTAATTTCTCCACCTCGAAATTTCATTAACCTGAAAAAAACACTTAAATACTAAAGCACAAAAAAAATTATATGAAAGTTGAAATTTGTGGGGTCTGAAATATGAATGAACGAGTATTGGGTATTAGTGTAAATTGGGCAATTTGGGGGTGAGTATAGTTAATATCATGCTCTACTCATCTCTTTCCCATCCTCAATAAGGTAAAACCAGGAATCGAAATGCAAATTGGCCTCAATAACTAGAGGACCTTATAACCGTTACGGCCAGAAGGAAAAACATAAATCTGTGAAATAAAACTTCCAGCGGTACTCAACAGCACTCTTTGTTTGGTTTTCTTAGGCATGCCTTTTCAGTTTAGCCACATCATCGATTAGCGACACAAACCCACTTTTATTTTCCCCTTTCTTTGTTAGTCTATGTGATTTTGGTTCTCACGTCCGTGTGAGTGCTAAAAAGAACTTGCAGCGGTACTGATGAGTATGGACAGCAACAAGTTACCAATGTCAGAACCGTTTCTTAGAGAAATGACCGACAAGCTTCGCAGCGATGCATCCTAGATCGTTTACACCAAATCACTTTACACCAAAAAAATCAAAGACTATTAGGGGGGAATCTTTTTGGGTATTTGATACCCATAAGGTGGTTGTTTGTATCGTTTTCAATTGTATTACTTTTATATATAGTATTCATTCATAAAAATAAACTTTCATAATGAAATTTAGCTCAACATGTTGAAAGTACTTAATTTTTCTTATCGAGATCATACGCTAATAAATATTTTTTACCAAGTTCACATTTACATAATGATAGTAGCAACGTAATTTCCCCACGTGGAAATTTCATTAACACGAAAAAAATGCTTAAATACTAAAACACAAAAATATTTTATATGAAAGTTTAAATTTGTAGGGTTTGGAATATGAATGAACGAGTAGTGAGTATTAATATAAATTGGACGATTTGGTGGGTGAGTATAGTTAATATCACGCCTTACTCATCTCTTGACCACCCTTAATAAGGAAAACCAGGAATCGAAATGCAAATTGGCCTCAATAACTAGAGGACCTTATAACCATTACGACCAGAAGGAAAAACTTAAATCTGTGAACTGAAACTTGTAGCAGTACTCAACAACACTCTTTGTTTGGTTTTCTTAGGCTTGCCTTTTCAGTTTAGCCACTTCTTCGATTAGTGACACAAACCCAGTTTTCTTCTCCCCCTTTCTGTGTTAGTTTAGGTGAATTTGGTTCTCACGTCCGTGTGAGCGCTAAAAAAAACTTGCAGCGGTACTGATAAGCATGGACGGCAACAAGTTACCAACGTGAGAACCGGTTCTTAGAGAAATGTCCGACAAGCTCCACAGCGATGCATCCTGGATCGTTTACACCAAACCACTTTACACCAAAAAATCAAAGACTATTGGCGGGGAATCTCTTTGGGTATTTTTTTTGGTAGTAAACGACACCTAACGGTGTCAAAAATTAAGCCGGAATAAGTCTAGGGGCAGAAATGCCCAAACAATCCTGACGGAGAAAATAACCCAGACTACAATCAGAAGTAGGAATCAAATGTGTATCAAGTGGGCGGTTATACCCAGAACTCGCCAAATAATCAGCTGCTTTGTTGGCTTCACGGAAGACGTGGGAGAAATCAACAACCCAATCTCTATTCATTAGCTCACGAATAGTCATCACCTCATTAGAATGCTGATGCTGCGGAGGTCCCTCAGCAAGGATAAGAGCCAGGGCAGACCGGGAATTGGATTGAACACGAACTGAACGAAAACCAGCATCCCATGCTAGCCGGAGCCCCGTCCCAATGCCATGGAGCTCTGCTCTAGTTATTGAGCAGCTGCCCAAATTACTGCTGAAAGCAATGTAACAACGCCCGAGGAAATCCCTAACAAGCCCACCCGCAGTGGCTTTCTTTGTTACCGGATTCACCGAACCATCAGAATTAACTATCATCACTTCTTCCGGCCCCGCTCCCATTGGATGTCGACCCTGGATCTCTGGGGGGGAGATTAGTACAACTCCTCTCCAGTTTCAGAGCTGACTCGACCGCCCGGGACCAAGCCACAATCCTAATCGCCAAAGCTGATGGGGGCTCCTGTTTAGACTCAAAGATCAGCTTGTTTCTGGAATTCAGCATGCAATACCTGCAATGGAAGATTCTTTAACTCCAATAACAGCCTTTTAACCACTCAGATAAATTCCCCGAATTCCACTGACTGTTATTCTGCAGAAGCCCCAACTTACTCCAGACCTCGCGAGCGAAGTAACAGTCTCTCAGCACATGAAGGACCGATTCATCCACACCATCACAACGAGGGCAAGAAGCATCCTGGGACAGATGTCTACGGCTCCGCTCCGCATTAGTGAGCAGCCTTTCATGGCCCGATAGCCAGAGGAAGTGCCGGATACGGCTAGGGCCATTCCATTTCGAGAACAACTCCCAATTAACTTCCGGTCTACGATTAATAGGCTTAGTGACAAGAACATAAGCTGACCGAATAGAAAACCTCCCCGAGCTCTCACCTCCCCAAATCCACGTATCCTCACCTCTGCCTTCCACGGGGGGCGACATACCAACAATTTCGTCAACAATCTCAGTAGGCACCAGCAATCGGAAGCGGTCAAGATCCCAAGCCCCATCCGCATCGACAAACTCCCCAACAACTTTAGTGGGATTAACGGTGCTCGGGTCGACAGTAATAAAATCAATAATCCTTTTCCCCGAGTCAAGCCAGCGATCAGTCCAAAAGAGGACCCACGGCCATCACGAATGCCAACCCGACTCCCCTCAGTCATCAAATTCCAAGCCCGGCGGATACCCCTCCAAAGCGCTGACTGGGATGCATGCATCCTCAGTTGCAGACCGCCATCAGAAGTACGAAAATACTTGTCCTGGAGAATCTTAACCCAAAGCCTATCCGGGCAGGTGATGAAATTAAAGGCCAACTTCATCATATAGGCAACATTGAGCTCACGGGCCTTCTGCAGCCCCAGACCCCCCATCTCCTTCGGTTCGCAAATATGCTCCCAGGACAGCATGTGAACCTTCCTCGCTTCTGCCGTCGAGCCCCAAACAAAATCCCTGATTCGTTTATCAATGCTTTCACAGACCGTAACTGGGAGGACTGACGTTTGCATAGCATAGGCTGGGATAGCATTCAGAGCAGATTTAGCAAGGGTTACACGACCCACCAAGGAGAGTGAACGAGCCTTCCACCCAGCCAGTTTATTGTCAATCCTATCAATAATTCCCTGGTAGGTCCCTCTGTTGGTCCGACCATGAAGAATTGGTACCCCCAAATAGCGACCAAGGTCTTGGGTAAGAGGAATGCCAAGAGCCAAGGAGATGGAAGCACTTGTTCCGCGGTCTGAATTTTTGGAGCAAAAGATCAGGGACTTATCAAAACTAACCGCCAGACCGGAAGCCTCACAGAACAGATCTAAACACCTCTTGATGGCCATAGCTTGCTCCGTCGAAGCCCGAGCACAGAGGATTAAGTCATCCGCGTAAAAGAGGTGGGAAATAGGCGGGCCATCCTTACTCAACACCACCGGGACCCAGACCTCCCGTTGCACCGCATCCTCAATCAGGTGACTCAGCCTTTCCATGCACAAGGTAAACAAAAACGGAGACAGCGGACAGCCCTGGCGGATCCCTCTACCAGGCAGGAACCCGTCCGTAAATCCTCCATTCCAGAGGATCTGAAACTTCACAGAGCGAACACACGCCATGATGAGCTCGACGGTAGAAGAATCAAGGCCCGTAGCACTCAGAGTCTCCTCCAGGAAGCTCCATCGGACTCTATCATATGCCTTCATAAGGTCAATCTTAACCACCATCCGCTTCTGCCTGCCTTTATCGTGCTCCATAGTATGGACAATCTCCTGCAAAACAATGATATTATCCGACACTTGTCTGCCCGGCACAAAGCTTGATTGGTTAGACCGAATCAGATTCTTCATGAAAGGCCTGAGTCTCGCCATTAAGCACTTTGTGACCATTTTGTAGATGACATTACAAAGACTAATAGGGCGGAACTGGCTGAGAGTAACAGGGTGGGCAACCTTCGGGATCAGCACAATGATCGTTTCATTAACCTGTGCAACAGTGTCCGGATTAGTAAAGCAACTCACCACAAACTTGTGAACCTCGGACCCCACAACGCTCCAATTATGTTGGTAAAACAGCGGCTGGTAGCCGTCTTTCCCTGGGGATTTCAGCCGCCCCATACTTTTCACAACACCATGGATCTCATCCACCGAAGGCAGATGGCTGACCGCTTGGGCATCTCCCTCATTAATTTGGACAAATCCATTAGGCAAAGAAGCAGCCACATTAGTTGAATCCCTGAAGAGAGAGGAGAAAAAATTGACCGCGTCAGACTTAAGGATCTCTGGATCCGATTCCCAGTGCCCGTCGTCATGTCGGAGTGAAATAATCTTATTAAAATTTCGTCTTCTGAGGGTAGCGAGATGGAAGAAGTGTGTATTCCTATCCCTGTAAGCGATCCACTTGATCCTCGACTTTTGAGCCCACAACAGTTGCTCGTACCAGATCGCCCGTTCAAGCTCACTACGACAGTTGGATTCCCGGAGGATCGCTTCAGGCGAGTTGTCAACAGTCGAAGCAGCTTCCAAATCCGACAAATGACTAGCGAGAGCGCACCTTCTATGCTCGATTCTCCCAAAGACCTCCCTATTCCAATGTCTAAGATTTCCCATGAGCCTCTTAAGATTCTGGACAATGCCTCTGTTCGACGACCATGAGCGAGCAAGAACATTGGGGAAATCATCGTGTTCCACCCAGGGAGCGAGGAAACGGAACGGACGAACACTAGGATGCGGGGTGGGTGATGCGTCTGTATCCAGCACAATAGGCCTGTGGTCCGACCGGATCCTAGGCAGGTGCCGAACCCCACAATTCGGGAAGGAATTAACCCAGCTAGCCAAGCTGAAAGCCCGATCCAGCCGTTCACGAATCCTACCACGGAACCAGGTAAAGGGCGGACCGGAGAATCCCAAGTCAACAAAACCACAATCATCAATGCAATCCCTGAAGGAAATCGCACGATAGGGATTAAATGCTCCACCTCCAGCCTTATCCTCCGCCGTCAACACACAGTTAAAGTCACCAATCACACTCGACGGGATCCTAGTCCCCATGGCCCTGACCCGCAGCTCGTCCCAGAGTAATGCACGAGAAGCAGCATTTGGCCGGGCATAGATGGCAGACAGCTGACAGGTGACCAGCCCTTCCGCCTCAATCTCAAGGTGCAGACATTGGGCCGACCAACCCGTCTCCGTCACAGCAACACAATCATTCCAGAGAATCCAAAGGCCTCCAGCAAATCCTTGTGCGTCCTCAACAATAGAATGATCAAAATTCATTTTCTGAATCACCTCCCGAGCAACCAACCCACTAATCCTTGGTTCCGAGATAAAAAAAACATTTGGCTTAGCCAACTTCACGTAGTACTTGAAAGCAGGCAGAAATTCTTTATGCCCTGCTCCTCTGCAATTCCAAGCAAACACTATCATAAAATAAGCGGGAAAAAAATGGGCCCTCAATTAACATGTCCCGTCTGGAGGACGTCCATTATTCTGCTCCAAGGAATTAGCTCCCACCTCCAGGTCCTTAACCACCTTCAGGCTTTCCTGAGCCTTAAAAGAACGTATCTTCGCTTTCCCATCCAACTTAGGTATGCGAGACGTTTCACCCTTCTTCACTTTAATAATCGCAGCCTTAGGACGACCTGGACGTTTAGGCACCTGGCCAGCCTTAACAGCTTCAATAGTCTCAAATGTCGGATTAATATACGTCACTGGAACTGAAACCAACTCGGATAAGACAGCCTGGGTTTGGTTCGGACCCTTCTTCTTCGCCCAAGTTGCCTTACCAGTCTTCAAAGTTTGATTGGTCACATCCCCAAGCGGGTCCCTCACCTGCGGTCCCCCCATAGCATTAGGAGTAGGGAACACTTGGGCAGTGATCGCTGTAAGCTGCTGAATGGAATCCACTCCCTCTAACTGATCAACACACTTGGCACCCACACAGCTCGGAGGATTTGGTAACAGCCGAATCAGCCTTCTGCTCAACTCCCGGCGAGGTATGTTGGAGGGGAATGAAGCGAGAGCCCTTGCTTTGGGAAGGCTCGGGGGCCGTCATAGGTGCTTTCTTCGACTGTCTACGCCTAGTTACCGTCATCCAACTGCCAGCATCATCCTCCCTATCCTCCCTCGGTTTGGGCACCGACACAACCTTCTCAGAAAGGGCCTCGACAGCCGGTCCTTATGGAGTTGGCAAGCATCCACTTTGTGTCCATAGACCCCACAAGAGTGGCAGATATTCTCAAGGCTCTCATACTCCACGTAAAAGACTCTCTCCCCAATCATATATTTCCCGAGCAAAGGTTTAGTGAGGTCAACCTCGACACACACCCTGGCATAGCGGGCCCTAGCGCCTTCAGCCGTAGCAAGATCCATTCTAACCGTCCTTCCAATGTGATTCCAATTGTATTAACAGCCGTGGAGTTAAAGAAGTGGATTGGAAGCTTCGGTAATCGAATCCACGTCAGAATTCTTTTGACCGGTTCATTCTCATTGAACTCAGGCGTCCATTGGGCAACAGTGATATAGTAGTCAAAGATTTTCCAAGGTCCCCCAAACGCAGCACGCTGATAATCATCCACCTCCGAGAAACGAACCAGGAAGAACTCATTGGACAAGTCAACTACTTGGATATGACCTAATTTTGCCCAAAGGTATTCCAGACGTCTCTTAATGGTCGGGAATGCGAACGACTTCTCTAACACACGGACCACCAGGGCTTTGGACCATGGTTTATAGAACTTCAGCATCTCTTCCTCCGAGAAGTTAATTCTCGGGCATCTAGGGTTAGCTGCGGTATCATCCTGCATGGGAATCGTAGTGTGAAACACGTGCCGGACATCATCTTCCACAACCCACAGCCCCGCACCCGCAGCTGTGCTATAAGACTTCCCCGGTTGAGGAGTGCCATGAGGGCTCGCAGACTTAGTTACTTTCGTAACTGGAGGGACTTGTGCGGAGGAGCCTCTCTCCAGATCCGACACATGAGACAAAGGCGTGGAGAGATCCTCTCGTGCTCTCTTCCGAGGGGCAGTAGAAGGGTCAGCGGGAGGCAAAGACGAAGAAGGCTTGTCCGGGGGTCGAAGCAGATCAGCAACACCGCCGTCCGGAGCGAGAGGAAATTCCATGGAAAGCAGAGCCGACGTCATTAGGGTTTTTCACTTTGTTATGATCTCTTTGGGTATTTGATACCCATAAGATGGTTGTTTGTAATCGTTTCCAGTTGTATTTCTTTTATATATAGTATTCATTCATAAAAATAGACTTTTATAATGAAATTTAGCTCAACATGTAGAAAGTACTTAATTTTCTTATCGAGATCAGACGATAATAAATATTTTTTACCAAGTTAACATTTCCATAATGATAGTAGCAACCTAACTTCCCCACGTGAAAATTTCATTACATGAAAAAAATGCTTAAATACTAAAACACAAAAATATTTGATATGAAAGTTTAAATTTGCGGGGTTTGGAATATGAATGAACGAGTATTGAGTATTAATATAAATCAGACGATTTGGGGGGGTGAGTATAGTTAATATCATGCCTTACTCATCTATTGACCACCCTCAATAAGGCAAAACCAGGAATCGAAATGCAAATTGGCCTCAATAACCAAAGGACCTTATAACCGTTACGACCAGACGCAAAAACTTAAATCTGTGAAATGAAACTTGCAGCGGTACTCAACAGTACTCTTTGTTTGTTTTCTTAGGCTTGCATTTCCAGTTTAGCCATTTCTTCGATTAGCGACACACACCCCACATTTCTTCTCCCCCTTTCTGTGTTAGTTTAAATGATTTTGGTTCTCTCGTCCATGTGAGCGCTAAAAAAACTTGCAGCGGTATTGATTAGCATGGACGACAACAAGTTACCAACATCAGAACCGCTTCTCAGTGAAATGACCGACAAGCTCCGCAGCGATGCATCCTGGATCATTTACACCAAACTCTTTTACACCAAAATAATCAAAGGCTATTGGCGTGGAATCTCTTTGGGTATTTGATACCCATAAGGTCGTTGTTTATAATCATTTTCTGTTGTATTTCTTTTATATATAGTATTCATTCATAAAAATAAACTTTCATAATAAAATTTTGCTCAACATGTAGAAAGTACTTAATTTTTCTTATCGAGATCAGACACTAATAAATACTTTTTAGCAAATTCACACTTACATAATGATAGTAGCAACCTAATTTCTCCACCTGGAAATTTCATTAACATGAAAAAACACTTAAACACTAAAACACGAATTATGAAGGTTTGAATTTGTAGGCTCTGGATTATGAATGAACGAGTAGAGGGTATTAATGTAAATCGGGCAATTTAGGGGTGAGTATAATTAATATCATGCTCTACTCATCTCTTTCCCACCCTCAATACAGAAAAACCAAGAATCGAAATGCAAATTGGCCTCAATAACAAGAGGACCTTATAACCGTTACGGCCAAAAGGAAAAACTTAAATCTGTGAACTGAAACTTGCAGCGGTACTCAACAACACTCTTAGTTGGTTTTCTTATGCCTGCATTTTCAGTTTAGCCATTTGTTCAATTACGACACACACTCCCCCTTGCAGCTGTACTGATGAGCATGGACGGCAACAAGTTACCAACGTCAGAACCATTTCTTAGAGAAATGACCGACAAGCTCCGCAGCGATGCATCCTGGATCATTTAAACCAAAAAAATCAAAGGCTATTGGCGGGGAATCTCTTTGGGTATTTGATACCCATAAGGTGGGTATTTGTAAACGTTTTCAGTTGTATTTCTTTTTATATATAGTATTCATTCATAAAAACAAACTTTTATAATGAAATTTAGCTCAACATGTAAAAAGTACTTAATTTTCTTATCGAGATCAGACGATAATAAATATTTTTTACCAAGTTCATATTTCCATAATGATAGTAGCAGCCTAATTTCCCCACGTGAAAATTCCATTAACATGAAAAAAATGCTTAAATACTAAAACACAAAAATATTATATGAAAGTTTAAATTTGTGGGGTTTGGAATATGAATGAACGAGTATTGAGTATTAATATAAATCGGACGATTTGGTGGGTGAGTATAGTTAATATCATGCCTTACTCATCTCTTGACCACCCTCAATAAGGCAAAACCAGGAATCGAAATGCAAATTGCCCTCAATAACTAGAGGACTTTATAACCGTACGACCAGAAGGAAAAACTTAAGTCTGTGAACTGAAACTTGTAGCGGTACACAACAACACTCTTTGTTTGGTTTTCTTAGGCTTGCCTTTTCAGTTTAGCCACATCTTCGATTAGCGACACAAACCCAGTTTTCTTCTCCCCCATTTTTGTGTTAGTTTAGGTGATTTTGGTTCTCACGTTCGTGTGAGCGCTAAAAAAAACTTGCAGCGGTACTGATAAGCATGGACGGCAACAAGTTACCAACGTCAGAACCGGTTCTTAGAGAAATGTCCGACAAGCTCCACAGCGATGCATCCTGGATCGCTTACACCAAACCACTTTACACCAAAAAAAATCAATGGCTATTGGCGGGGAATCTCTTTGGGTATTTGATACCCATAAGGTGGGTATTTGTAAACGTTTTCAGTTGTATTTATTTTATATATAGTATTCATTCATAAAAATAAAATTTTTAATGAAATTTAGCTCAACATATAAAAAGTACTTAATTTTCTTATCGAGATCAGACGCTAATAAATATTTTCTATCAAGTTCACATTTACATAATGATAATAGCAACCTAATTTCCCCACGTGAAAATTTCATTAACATGAAAAAAACGCTTAAATACTAAAACACAAAAATATTTTATGTGAAAATTTAAATTTGCGGGGTCTGGAATATGAATGAACGAGTAGTGGGTATTAATGTAAATCCGGCGCTTTGGGGTGAGTATAGTTAATATCATGCTCTACTCATCTCTTTACCATCCTCAATAAACAAAAACCAGGAATCGAAATGCGAATTGGCATCAATAACTAGAGAACCTTAAACCGTTACGGCCAGAAGGAAAAACATAAATCTGTGAACTGAAACTTGCAGCGGTACTCAACAACACTCTTTGTTTGGTTTTCTTAAACTTGCCTTTTCAGTTTAGCCACATCTTCAATTAGCGTCAAACCCACTTTTCTTCTCCCCTTTCTGTGTTAGTTTAGGTGATTTTTGTTCTCACGTCCGTGTGAGCGTTAAAAAAAACTTCCAACAGTACTAATGAGCATGGACGGCAACAAGTTACCAACGTCAAAACCGTTTCTTAGAGAAATGACCGATAAGCTCCACAGTGATGCATCCTGGATCGTTTACACCAAACCACTTTAAACCAAAAAAATCAAAGACTATTGGCGGGGAATCTCTTTTGGTATTTGATACCCATAAGGTTGTTGTTTGTAATCGTTTTCAATTGTATTTCTTTTATATATAGTATTCATTCATAAAAATAAACTTTCATAATGAAATTTAGCTCAACATGTAGAAAGTACTTAATTTTTCTTATCGAGATCAGACGCTAATAAATATTTTCTATCAAGTTCACATTTACATAATGATAATAGCAACCTAACTTCCCCACGTGAAGATTTTATTAACATGAAAAAAACACTTAAATACTAAAACATCGAAATATATTATATGAAAGTTTAAATTTGTAGGGCTTGGAATATGAATGAACGAGTAGTGGGTATTAATGTAAATCGGGCGCTTTGGGGTGAGTATAGTTAATATCATGCTCTACTCATCTCTTTACCATCCTCAATAAAGAAAAACCAGGAATCGAAATGTAAATTGGCCTCGATAACTAGAGGACCTTATAACCGTTACGGCCAGAAGGAAAAACTTAAATCTATGAACTGAAACTTGCAGCGGTTCTTAACAACACTCTTTGTTTGGTTTTCTTAGGACTGCCTTTTCAGTTTAGCCACATCTTCGATTAGCGACACAAACCCAGTTTTCTTCTCCCCCTTTCTGTGTTAGTTTATATGATTTTGGTTCTCACGTCCGTGTGAGCGCTAAAACAAACTTGCAGCGGTACTGATGAGCATGGACGACAACAAGTTTCCAACGTCAGAACCGGTTCTTTTACACCAATGTCCGACAAGCTCCACAACGATACATCCTGGATCGTTTACACCAAACCACTTTACACCAAAAAAATCAAAGGCTATGATGCGCGAGATTTAACTCACAACAATCAAGGTCGTATTCCACGAGGGCTCTCTCAAAAGCTAATACTCACACGGTTCATGGACGGTCTATTCTTTTGAAATAAGTTTTGGTTTGGAAAGGAAATAAAAACATAAAGGAAACTAGACAAGAAAGCAAAACAAAACGGTGCAAATCAAAGGTAAAGGAGGTTCACTTGGAAAGATAGGTTCATCATGCTCAAGAGGAACAAATGCACAAACAAGCCAAACATGATCGAGGATGCAATCAAATGACCACACAAATCCCTTCTATAGACTCAATGCACTCTCGTCGCACTAAATCCCTATCCTAGAACCACTCAACCTAGGCTCTCGCTCTCAAGCTAAGTGACTAAGGATGCATTAAAGGTGTTTGATGAAATGCCAAGCTACAAAACCCTCTCCTATGACTCTATGACCACTAGGCTAGACACCACACTCTCATGTCAATGTCCTAACACTAAGATAATCATCAAAAGACTAATCAAAGTTCAATTGAATGAAAACCTAGTGCACACCAAGTGTTCGATAAAATGCACAAGTGAGAAATCATGCAACTATGGTTGAATTGAGATGATCTAATCTCTTAGAACACACTCTTTTCAATCCCTACACCTACAATCCATGTAATCTAAGAACTCTCATGCATTACATCACAAATAATAGACCAATCAAGCCATAGCCATCAATGGAATTAACAACAAGTCTAGAGATCATCTTCTTACAATCCAAGATCAATCATGGCGAGTTTATATAATTAACCTCTATCCTAGCAGAACTATCTATCAATCCAAGAGAACCTAAGAAATCAGCCACACATGGCCAAGGAAATGAAGGAAAGAGAAAGAAAGATGATCACCAAGAACACCATGGCAATCCTCCTCTTGCAAGCTCCTCTCCAAGGTTGTGGGCTTCAATCCAAGCTCCTCTACTTTGATTTGCACCTTGCTCTAGGGTTGTGAAGGATTGGTTGATGAGGAGAAAGTGTTGGAGGAGTGAGAGGAAGGGTTTTGTCGAAGGGTGTATTCTGAAAAATAATGAATTGTTCTCAATTTTCGCCCCCTCTTCCTGCTTATATACTGCACCGGAAAACCTTTATATTTTCGGCGAAAACTATGTAACATTTTCACCGAAAATGCCTTTGTAAACCCGACTGGCTGATGCATTCCTTTATAGATTTTCGGCGAAAACATTGGGAAGTTTTTGCCGAAAATGACTTCATTGATCAGATGTCCGCCGACTGCTTAGAATTTTCGGTCCGAGAACTTTAGGTTCTCGCCGAAAACTTCTTCAGCTGCAAGTGCATTTTCTTCGATTTTTCAACGTCCATATCTCCTCCGTCCTAGCTCCGATTGACCTCCCGTTTGATCCTACGTGCTCCTTGTCACTAGTACTACGACGCCAAGACCTGAAAATGCCAAGAAAACAACTCCAATACACACGGAATTGGCCTCAAAGTAGCAACCGGACAACAAATGGACACTTAGCACAAAACTTCAATAAAAGCATATTAAGCATGGCATTTAAGGATCAAACACGGGCATTTCATAGGCTAATCGAAGGCTTAAAATGCACTAAATATAATCACATCAAATTCCCCTACGACTAAGCTTTGCTTGTCCTCAAGCAAATGAATTAGAAAACATCCAAGTTCACAAATGACAAGATCGGCCCCATTGAGATTCAAGCAATAACAATTTGGCTTAAACTGTTCCACGAACAAACTAAACCTACACATGCAAGAACGTCAACCAAACAAGTCTAGACCTCACTATTTTCTGCACACTTCAAGTAGTGGTTGACCGGGATACAGAAAAACCGACCACAACAACACCGACTCTAATCAAAAGGACTTGAACTCGGGAAATGGAATGGATAAGGCGGGGGGTATGAGAGTGATGAGTGATCATGATGTGGCTATCGACTCGACTTCATCCGCTTCTAAATCCGCACTTAACAAACTCGGGCGTAGGATCAAGGGCTACATTTGAGAACTCTTTTTTTCTTTTCTTTTTTTTTCTTCTCTTTTTTTTCTTACTGCATACTAGTGCTCGATCCAACACTTCACTTAGGTGTTGAACCTGCCTAGCTCACAGCTTTTGCCTTTGCTAGTGCTCAACCCGACACTTCACTTAGGTGCCGAGCTTGCCTAGCTTTTCTTTTCTTTGAGCATTTTCTTTTTTTCTTTTTCACAAAATAGCCACTTGATCCCTAGCTCTTTACAACTTCCACACAAGATTTCGAATTGGAATCCGTCTAATCTCAAGCCACAATCACGAGAAATCAAAAAGGTGATGAAAAACATGGAAAAGGGTGATAATTTTGATTGCCTTCATCATCTTAGGTCGGTGTTATCGAGTGGTACAAAAACATGTATCAAACCAATCAACCAACATACGAGAGTGATAAAATCTCTGTTCTGGCCTAGACTCATTTGATATTAGCTCTAACACGCTGGTTATAGGTTCTAAGTGGAACAGTTTAAACGTCATTGTGAAAGCTTGAAGTCAATTAAACACCAAAAGTCAAGAACTGAACGATTCTACAATAGAGGAATTTGGAAACAATCAAGATCATGCAAATCAAGCATAGCCTTAGACTTCTACCGACAAATAATCACACCAAACCTCAAACTCCCCTACGACTAACATGAGCATTGTCCTCAATGATCAAGAGAGATAGGGTAAGGTGGAATGAAGTTACCGCGTTGGTAGAGAGGAGCATAGGGCGTAATAGAGGGAAAAGAGTTCCATGATGATCCTTGGTGAAGAGTGATCCAAAATGCTTGTCAAACCTTATTCAAAAAGCTAAAACAACACAAAAACCTCAAAGAACAATTAAAAGCGAAAAATTAAAGATAACATGGGGTGCCTCCCAAGAAGCGCTTGGTTACCGTCTTAAGCTCGACGATACCTGTGTTATGGTGTCCAATTAATACCTCTTTGATGTCAAGTAGCTTCTTCCATGATGAAGATTGAGCTCCAAGTAGTGATAGAAGCAAAGGGTAGAATGACCAATGAGCTAAGCTTGAGTTCCAATTGTTACCTTGCCATGGCCTTCTACCATTGAGTTTAGGAGTTTGAGGAAGAATGTATGGAAGGGGGGTGCCATCGAGCTCCGTTGCCTCCATGTTGGTGATACCACTCAAGAAGTCTTCCGGTTCAAGTAGAGGTGGCTCCACTTCCATTACCACCTTAGGAGGGGTTATGAAGCTTGTGTCCGTCTCTTGACACAAGTACTTCATGATCAAGCAAGAAGATTGAAGAGTACTCACAATCCTTGGTGGGACCACAATAGAGTGGTGTTGTTCACTTTCGTGCTCCACTCTTGGTGTCACCTCTTTTTGAAGTCCAATCATCTCTCACCTCCTCCAAAGGGTCATCATCCTCAAGTCTCCTTGATTCTTCTATCCTCACATCATCGTTACTTGGCGTGTCCTCGGGTAGAACATGTTCCTCAATCTCCTCCACTACCAACTCTTCTTCCGTGTCAAGCTCCTAGGATTCACAAGTGTCATCTTCATCATCATAAACTTGCTCCAAATGATTGGGATGTCGTTCATTCTCAAGAATCTTCATGACGAGCTCTATGCTTTGGGATAAATGGTTAACTCGGTTTGCATTATCCTCCGCAATTTGCAAGATCTCTAGCATGAAAGGAGATGGAAGAGGTTTCTCATGACTCACGAATTCCTCTTGAGGAGACTCACTTTCTTCTTCTTCCATGACTAGCACTTCCGGTTCAAGGGTGTCGGAGATGAGCTTCACACTTTGAGTGAAACGATTCAACCGAGCCGCATTATCTTCAGCAATTTGCAACATCTCCTCAATTGTGAGGGAAGATGGTGAATGTTGTTCATCCTCTAAAGCTTCCTTGATGAGTGTCATGCCTTGAGATAAGCGATTAAGTTGGTTCGCATTGTCATCTGCAATCTTCAAAGCTTCCTCAAGCGTGGGAAGAGGTGGAGAAGGTTCCTCATAGCTTACAAACTCCTCTCAAGGACGCTCGCTTTCTCTAACCATCTTAAAGAGCTCCTCTAGCATAGAAGAAGGTTGAGAGGGTTGCTCATAGCTTGTGAACTCCTCTTGAGGACGATTGCTTTCTTCAACCATTTTAAAGAGCTCTTCTAGCATGGAAGGCGGTTGAGAATGTTGTTCATGACTTGTGAAATCCTCTTGATAATGCCCCGGCAAGACTTGATGGTAGGGTGGGGATGGATAGGGACATTGCTCATTCCACATGGGTGTTGAAACTTGTTGTTCTTGACCCCACCATTGGTTATCTCCCTCATAAGTTCCTTGGTAGTAGTTGGATGAAGTAGGATGACCATAGTATGGGTTAGGAGATGGATTCCACCCTTGATAGGTACCATAACCATTACCTCCATTCCACGAGTTCATCTTACTTGCAACCTTGCTCCCATGAACCAAGTGAGGTAGAGAATGAATTGATGGATAAGGGACCTACAAACACGCACAACAAACACAACCAAGTAGTACAACAATGCGGGATAACAAACCAAAAAAACAAATACAAAAACAAATAACAAAGAAGCAAAACTAAAATGGAAGGAAGTGAATAGAACGGTCCACTACTAAATGCTTTCAAAGGATTGAGAAAGTTCCCCGGCAACAGCGCCAAAAACTTGATGCGCGAGATTTAACTCACAACAATCAAGGTCGTATTCCACGAGGGCTCTCTCAAAAGCTAATACTCACACGGTTCATGGACGGTCTATTCTTTTGAAATAAGTTTTGGTTTGGAAAGGAAATAAAAACATAAAGGAAACTAAACAAGAAAGTAAAACAAAACGGTGCAAATCAAAGGTAAAGGAGGTTCACTTGGAAAGATAGGTTCATCATGCTCAAGAGGAACAAATGCACAAACAAGCCAAACATGATCGAGGATGCAATCGAATGACCACGCAAATCCCTTCTATAGACTCAATGCACTCTCGTCGCACTAAATCCCTATCCTAGAACCACTCAACCTAGGCTCTCGCTCTCAAGCTAAGTGACTAAGGATGCATTAAAGGTGTTTGATGAAATGCCAAGCTACAAAACCCTCTCCTATGACTCTATGACCACTAGGCTAGACACCACACTCTCATGTCAATGTCCTAACACTAAGAGAATCATCAAAAGACTAATCAAAGTTCAATTGAATGAAAAACCTAGTGCACACCAAGTGTTCGATAAAATGCACAAGTGAGAAATCATGCAACTATGGTTGAATTGAGATGATCTAATCTCTTAGAACACACTCTTTTCAATCCCTAGACCTACAATCCATGTAATCTAAGCACTCTCATGCATTACATCACAAATAATAGACCAATCAAGCCATAGCCATCAATGGAATTAACAACAAGTCTAGAGATCATCTTCTTACAATCCAAGATCAATCATGGCAAGTTTATACAATTAACCTCTATCCTAGCACAACTATCTATCAATCCAAGAGAACCTAAGAAATCAGCCACACATGGCCAAGGAAATGAAGGAAAGAGAAAGAAAGATGATCACCAAGAACACCATGGCAATCCTCCTCTTGCAAGCTCCTCCCCAAGGTTGTGGGCTTCAATCCAAGCTCCTCTACTTTGATTTGCACCTTGCTCTAGGGTTGTGAAGGATTGGTTGATGAGGAGAAAGTGTTGGAGGAGTGAGAGGAAGGGTTTTGTCGAAGGGTGTATTCTGAAAAATAATGAATTGTTCTCAATTTTTGCCCCCTCTTCCTCCTTATATTCTGCACCAGAAAACCTTTATATTTTCGGCGAAAACTATGTAACATTTTCGCCGAAAATGCCTTTGTAAACCCGACCGGCTGATGCATTCCTTCATAGATTTTTGGCGAAAACATTGGGAAGTTTTCGCCGAAAATGACTTCATTGATCAGATGTCCGCCGACTGCTTAGAATTTTCGGTCCGAGAACTCTAGGTTCTCGCCGAAAACTTCTTCAGCTGAAAGTGCATTTTCTTTGATTTTTCAACGTCCATATCTCCTCCGTCCTAGCTCCGATTGACCTCCCGTTTGATCCTACGTGCTCCTTGTCACCAGTGAACTCCAATAGACACGGAATTGGCCTCAAAGTAGCAACCGGACAACAAATTTACACTTAGCACAAAACTTCAATAAAAGCATATTAAGCATGGCATTTAAGGATCAAACACGGGCATTTCATAGGCTAATCGAAGGCTTAAAATGCACTAAATATAATAACATCAGGCTATTGGCGGGGAATCTCTTTGGGTATTTGATACCCATAAGGTGGGTATTTGTAAACGTTTTCAGTTGTATTTTTTATATATACTATTCATTCATAAAAATAAACTTTTTTTAATGAAATTTAGCTCAACATGTAGAAAGTACTTAATTTTCTTATCGAGATTAGACGATAATAAATATTTTTTACCAAGTTCATATTTCCATAATGATAGTAGCAGCCTAATTTCCCCACGTGAAAATTTCATTAACATGAAAAAAATGCTTAAATACTAAAACACAAAAATATTTTATGTGAAAGTTTAAATTTGCGGGGTCTGGAATATGAATGAACGAGTACTGGGTATTAATGTAAATCCGGCGCTTTGGGGTGAGTATAGTTAATATCATGCTCTACTCATCTCTTTACCATCCTCAATAAAGAAAAACCAGGAATCGAAATGCAAATTGGCATCAATAACTAGTGAAGCTTATAACCGTTACGGCCAGAAGGAAAAACTTAAATATGTGAACTGAAACTTGCAGCGGTACTCAACAACACTCTTTGTTTGGTTTTCTTAAACTTGCCTTTTCAGTTTAGCCACATATTCAATTAGCGACACAAACCCGCTTTTCTTCTCCCCTTTCTTTGTTAGTTTAGGTGAATTTGGTTCTCACGTCCGTGTGAGCGCTAAAAAAAACTTCCAGCAGTACTGATGAGCATGGACGGCAACAAGTTACCAACGCCTGAACCGTTTCTTAGAGAAATGACCGACAAGCTCCACAGCGATGCATCCTGGATCGTTTACACCAAACCACTTTAAACAAAAAAAATCAAAGACTATTGGCGGGGAATCTCTTTGTGTATTTGACACCCATAAGGTGGTTGTTTGTAATCGTTTTCAATTGTATTTCTTTTATAAATATATATTTATTCATAAAAATAAACTTTCATAATGAAATTTAGCTCAACATGTAGAAAGTACTTAATTTTTCTTATCGAGATCAGACGCTAATAAATATTTTCTACCAAGTTCACATTTACATAATGATAATAGCAACCTAATTTCCCCACGTGAAAATTTGATTAACATGAAAAAAACACTTAAATACTAAAACACCGAAATATATTATATGAAAGTTTAAATTTGTAGGGTTTGGAATATGAATGAACGAGTAGTGGGTATTAATGTAAATCGGGCGTTTTGGGGTGAGTATATTAATATCATGCTCTACTCATCTCTTTACCATCCTCAATAAAGAAAAACCAGGAATCGTAATGCAAATTGGCCTCAATAACTAGAGGACCTTATAACCGTTATGGCCAAAAGGAAAAACTTAAATCTATGAACTGAAACTTGCAGCGGTTCTCAACAACACTCTTTGTTTGGTTTTCTTAGGCCTGCCTTTTCAGTTTTGCCACATCTTCGATTAGCGACACAAACCCACTTTTCTTCTCCTCCTTTCTGTGTTAGTTTAGGTGATTTTGGTTCTCACGTCCGTGTGAGCGCTAAAAAAAACTTGCAGCAGTACTAATTAGCATGGACGGCAACAAATTACCAACGTCAGAACGGCTTCTTAGAGAAATGACCTACAAGCTATGCAGCCATGCCTCCTAGACGATTTCCATCAAACCCCTTTACACAAAAAAAATCAAAGGCTACTGGCGGGGAATCTTTTTGGTTATTTGATACCAATAAGATGATTGTTTGTAATCCTTTTTCGGTTGTATTTCTTTTATATATAGTATTCATTCATAAAAATAAACTTTCATAATGAAATTTAGCTCAACATGTAGAAAGTACTTAATTTTTCTTATCATATTCATTTTTCTTATCGAGATCAGACACCAATAAATAATTTTTACGAAATTCACACTTACATAATCATAGAAGCAACATAATTTTCCCACCTGGAAATTTTATTAACATGAAAAAAACACTTAAATACAAAAACACAAAAATATTTTATATGAAAGTTTAAATTTGTGGGGTTTGGAATATGAATGAACGAGAATTGGGTATTAATCTAAATCGGACGATTTGGGGAGTGAGTTGATGACACTCGATTTGACGTGATTATCAGCCTCATTTAAGCGACATTTTTTTGCTTAAGACATGGTTTTTAGGGTAGAATAGCGAATATTCACTCAACTACTCTATCTCGTGCCATTTGTGTTACTTTGGCCCGTTTCGGGTCTATTTGATGGTTTTCTAGTGTTTTCATGTTAGCACAGGTTTTTGCCGTCAAATAAAGTAGCCAAGGACGTGTCTAAGGCATTGGAACCTCAAGTATCACACTGGAATCGATCTGAGGAGTCAATCAAGTCGAACCAAATCCTGCTCCCATTTACAAAGAAGTTTTCGGCGAAAATTTCTTGGAGTTTTAGGCAAAAAATCATGAAGAAATCGGCTGAGCTTGCAAGAAGAACTTTTCGGCGAAAACACCAAGTTTTCGCCGAGAACCGGCAGGTCCAAAAATCACAGGAGAAAACAGCCGAGCAGTCGATCCATTTACAAAGGAATTTTCGGCGAAAACTCAAGCACATTTTTGGCAAAAATTCCAGGCAAAATCGGCAGTATTAGGGTTAAGTATAAATACTTAACCGGCGGCCCAAAATCAAGAGAGACCACATAATACAAAATATTTCAGAATTCTCCCGAGTTCTGGAGCAGAGTTTAGAGTTCGAAGAGCCAGGGAGAGATCGTGACGCCATCCCTTCACCTCGGAGACCTCGGAGCTAGGATTGCAGATTACCGGAGATCGAAGTTCTGCCGGAGTCATCTTAATTAGGTTTTTCAGATCCTTTTCTGTTCTTCCTCTGTTCAATATGAACTCTTTCTTTGTCTTTGATTCTTTTGTTATCTTCATGAGTAGCTAAACTCGTAGAGCTTAGACTAGATGAACCCTAAGTGACCCAGGTCTTTAAATCGGTCACGGATCGGCGGTGATTAAATTCAAAGTTCAATCAGTTTCTCTTTCATGTTTGAATTGTTCTTCGTTGTTCATGTCTCTTGTCTGGATTGATCACCTAGATTAGATTCTTGTTAAGTTAAGGATAGAAGCGAATGCTCGCCTTACTTTAAAACATCAAATTGAACAATTAACCTAATCATTGGAGTGTGCCTTTCGTAGGAACCAGTTAGGGTTAATCCACTGCAAGAGTAACTCATAAATCGTTAGTAATTACACCAGTTAATTAAGTCATTGCGAGAGGCGACCGTACCCGGGCTGCTAGTTAATCTTGGTAGCTAGATCGGATAGAGCGAATGTTCGCCAGTCTTAAACCTAAGGGTCAGGAGTTATGGTGGTGTATAGAAACCGATTGAATTAGAATTGAAAACTGCTGGTCTTGTGATTGCCAATGCTTTGGTGATCTAAGGGGGATTTGAAATCTAAGCTCGTCTATCTTCTCGTTAGTCAACCTTTTAATCTTTCTGTCTTTTATTTTCCTGCTTTATTAGATTAGAAGTCGTGGAACTCACACCACGCACAACTTGTTTAAACCTGAGTAATTTTCCATCATATTTGAGTAGACAAGAAGAAGAGACCTCGAGTAGAATACGATCTAGTTTACCTTGGTAGATTAGTTATTTGATACGTCCTACAACGTTCATCAAATTGGCGCCGTTGCCGAGGACTTCTTTGATTCTTCGAAAGAAGAACTGGCATCTTATTCTTCTATTTTCCATCTTTCACCTTTCCATCCACTTCGATTTTACACTGGTTTTATTTGTTTTTGTTATTTGTAGGTTGTTCACAGGTTTATGCAACGCCGCCCTCTTACGCGCTCCCAAACCGACAAGGCTAAGAGTGTAGAGAGACCAGGCAGTTCTGCTCCACCAAAGCAATCACAAATTCCAAGGAGAGGCAGAACCAATCCACCTCCATCCGTCACTCCAATCAAGATCGAGGAACTGAAGGAGAGTTCCTCATCTCCATCTTCACCGTCATCTTCGTCCGCCTCATACACCGAATCACTTTAACCTCCTCCATCTCCTACCATGACTGATCAGCTACCATCACTAGGCGGTAATCAACCACCACCACCACCACCAGTTGCACCGAAGAGTATAGCTGACTACAACAAGCCGAGCGCAACTAGCGTTCGATCTTCCATTGCCGTGCCGCGCATTGAACGAGATCCTGACTATGAGATCAAGATTCCATTCTTGACTATGATCTCTAAGGATCTACAGTTTGAAGGCAGGCCACTAGACAATCCGTGCACGCATCTGGCGGATTTCCTTGATCTCTGCAGCACTTTCAAGAATGGGAATCTTGACAAGAACACTCTTTGCTTGAGAGCTTTCCTGTTCTCTCTGAAAGGCGCTGCTAAGAGGTGGCTTACTGGCAAACCACCTGGCTACTACACCAACTGGAGACTCTTGCTCAGGACTTCGTCGAAGAGTACTTCCCTCCTTCCAGGACAACAGCTTTCAAGGACAGCATCGTCCGATTCTCTCAGAAGGAAGGAGCGAGCTTATATGATACTTGGAATGAATTCCAAGAACTTCTCTACAACTGTCCTTACCACGGATTCGAGCAGAGGCAGTTAGCTGAAATCTTTGCTCGAGGTCTTCGAGAAGAATCTGCCAAATGGGTCAATTCCCTAGCTAAAGGAGATTGCACTACACTTACACTTGAAGCTGCTCTTCTTCATTTTGCAAACTGTGCTTCCAAGTCGAAGGAACTGGGAACGACAATCTGAAGGATCTAGAAGCAAGCTCGATCTCGAAGTTACTATCAAGGCAGAAGTAGAGAAGCATCTGAAGAAGTCTTCTACACCCATCAAGCCGCCGGCAGCCGCTGTCTACGTTGTCGATTGTGAGTGGTGTGGAGCTTGTGCGCATAACGGAGGCCGATGCCAGAATTTTTTGGTAAGACAGAAGTCTGGTCTGCCGAAGAAGTCAATTTCGTTCAACAAGACTTCAGCAACAATCAGAATGGTTATGCTGGCTACCGTAATTTCAGGCAACAGGGGAATTATCAAGATAGACCTCCCTACAATGCCGGTGCCAACCAGAATCAGAATACCCGACCAACTGGTCCTGCTCAGGATCAGAAGCCGAACCATCCGCCGGCAGGTGTCTACCAGTCGCCGCATCGCAATCCGGGTAACTATGGAATTGCTCCTGGCAATCGCCAGAATCAATATCTGAATAATACCTATACAGGGCAGCAACATCAGAGGGAGAACAATGTCAGTGACCTCGACAAGAAGCTCAGTCAGATCATTACTAGACTTGACGATCACGATAGTCAGTTCAAGGCCCAATCTCTTCTCAACCAAGAACAGATTGCATCCGGATAGAGAATTGAGCAAGCTGTGAACCAGATCTCTAGCATGCTGACATCTGGTCGGCCATTTGGCCAACTTTCGAGCCAAACCGAGCCAAACTGAGCCAAACCCGAGAAAGGAGCAAGCTAAGATGGTATCCGTTCAAGAACTAACAAATTCATCTACTAATGCTTCTTCTAATTTATGCAGAACCGATGACGCTCCAGAGAAGAAGGAAGCACCGAAGGAGGCGCCTAAGGAGTATGACCCTCCTCTTGCTCCGTACTACGTGAAGCCTCCTTTTCCAAGAGCATTGCTACCGAATGCAAGGATCGAGACTGGCACGTGGGAAGGTAAAGAAGGATATCCTGCCGCTCGTAGCAAGAAACCTTCATCGTCATATCCAACAAAGTGTTATGATCCTGGTTCTTTCACGCTTCCTCTAGTTATTAATGATGTTGAGATAGAACGTTGTTTGGTTGACCTAGGCGCGTCTGTCAATGTTATGCCTATGAGTTTATTTGAAAAACTGAATCTAGGAGAACTTGAACCGACTAGCATACAACTTATCTTTGCTGATAGATCACTGAAAACACCTAGAGGAGAAATCAAAGACGTTGTCACCAAATGTGGTCCTTTCACGTTCTTAGCTGACTATGTGATCATAGATACTAGTAAGGATGATTCTACCATTCTCATAGGACGACCCTTCATGGCTACAACGGGAATGCAAATTAACGTTCCAAATGGTTCCTTGACTCTGAGGGTTGGTAAAGACACAATAACTTTCCGCCTTAAAGACGGAATGAAATATAATCCTAAGAATGAAGAATCTCATTGTCTAGCTGTTGAAACTGTGGAGTTGACTCTGGTCAACCGCGTCACTGATGTCTCTTCTATGTTCCTAGATCAATTGTTGTTGCAGGTGCTGAACAGATTACCAAGCAGAAACCAAAATCTCCTGCTCAAAAGCCGCCAAAGAAGAAGAAACTGAAAGCCTCTTCTTCACCGCCAAGCAAGGAACCTGGCAGACCCCGGGGGAAGAACCAGAAGAAGAAGACTCAAATGGTCTGGAGACCAGTTGTTCCGCCACCATCTTCCGAGCCAGCTGCACTATTAATTCCCTCCGAACTACCGGCGTCGGAGCAAGTATTGAAGGAGAAGCCAAATGCATCTCCTAAAAAAATACCGATGATCACCGATCCTAGTGATACAAAGCCGGAGGTTAAAGAGAAGAAGAAGCTGATCGTTCTCATTCCGTCCACCGTCTTCCTTGTAGAGGATGATCCCTTGACAGAACTTTTTGGTCCATTCAAGATCACTGATCACCTTCCCGATGGACGTACCAAGCTCTTTCATGCTAACGGGAAGAAATTTATGCTTGACGGTGATGCCCCGAAGCTCTACTTCATGAACTCCGATGCTAGCGTTAAGGAGATCCTGAGTTGGGATGTCTCCTACCGTTCAGGTATCGTCCAGCTCAAGGACGTTAATAAAAGAGCGCTTCGTGCGAGGCAACCCACGTCTGGAGTCAGTTTTTCATTTGTGTCAAACTTAGTGTTTTAGAGTCGGTTCGGGGGAGCCAAAAGTGTCAGTTTGCATGATTTCTTATTTTTCGTGTGTAGTCTGTGTGTCATCGTTTCAATCGCAAGTAGTTTGAGGTTGTTCCGATTTTTGTGGATTTAATTGTGATTTTTCTGAAGTTTGTCGGGACTGCGAAAATACTTTCAATCGTACAGGTCAAACTTTTCGGCGAAAACTGTCCCAATTTTTGGTGAAAACTTCCTTTCGAATCCCACTGTGTTTTCTGGTCGATTTTAACTAAACTTTTTGGCGAAAACTCTATGAGTTTTCGGCGAAAACTCCTTTGAAAACCGGCAGACGTTTTTCACTTGTGTTTTTGGCGAAAAATTGCACACATTTTCGCCGAAAACTTGAGACAAAATCAAACAATTTTCCCCTATTTCCCGGTCACTCCCTCTCTCCTCCTCACTTCTTCATTTTTCGAAAACACTCAAACTTTTCCCTGTTTTAAAACTCCACCACCGCCAATACTACTTTCGCCACCGCCGCCCAAACCATCCGCCGCCACCATCGCCAACTGCCGCCGCCCTACTCCACTCCCTTTTCCGATCATTTTGAGCCGTAGATCGTCCGAATCGGAGCTCTAGAGTTCCCGTTCAGCCAAACCCTAATTTTCTCGATTTTTCACCGATTTCTCTCTCTCCGTTCATTTTCAGCGCTCATGGCTTCAAGGTAAGTTGTAGAACTTTTCATTTTGAATCTTTTGACATGTTGAATGCTGAATTTCATTGAGGTTGACTTCGATTGACTTTTTTTTCTACCTCGATTTGCGTGCCGACTGATTTTGTGTGAACTAGGTTAGCTGAATTGCTTTTGACTGATCTAGCATGCTTAGGGAGGATTGTGTTGAATTGTAATACCATTTGATAGTGTGTTGATATGCTTAAAGATCAATTCTTTGTGGGGTTGACTTTTTGAGAAATGTCGGTTTGACCATGAATTGCCTATGCTCGTTTGGCTGCCATGTGTGTTCATTCACGTTCATATTACTGTGTTTGCCATCTGAGTTTATAATTATGCCGTCATTTCCCGCTTTGAGCTAGTACTTGCCATGATTAGGGTTCAATGTGCAATGATGTTGACTTTTCGAATGTCGATTTGACTTCTGATCTCTAATTATGATATGAACATTCGGGCTAGACATATGCATGCTTTGTGATTTATTGTGATTACCGGTTACTTAATTTGCTTACCCCCACTCGGTTTTCCTCATTTTTTTGTGAAATTGTGTTTTTCTACTAAGTGTGGGGTGGGTTATTAGTTAACTAATCTGTTTTCGTTTCTGGCTATAGGAATTTAACTCATGAGCGCAGGACCAAGGCGAGGCTTGATATCGCCTCCAGCTCCCGTCACACCTGCTATCCACGACCCTCCACCAGCATTCCCTGGCCGTGTCGGGTACCACCACACCGTCGCCCGCCTATCGGTGCACTACTTCGAGCGCTACCAGAGGCTCGAGCATGTTCCTGGAGCCGACGTGCGCCCACTTTCCTTGGATTCCCTCCGCGAGTACAACGAGGACTGGCACCAGAATGTGCTCGACGCATTGATACCTACCAAACTTATGGAGCTGACCACCTTAGATTTCAACTTCCCAGACGCCGCTCTACAAGAGTTCTGGCCACGTTCAACTTCGATGATCACAAGAGGAGGCAGCACAGGAAAGTCATCTCCTTCTATCTGGGCGGGGTGCACAGGTCACTCACCTACGATGAGTTTGCAGCTCATCTCGGCATCCCCTAGGAGCACTACGAGGATCATCACCTCGGTGGGAGAACAACACCGGCAACGGAGAGGAGTACGATGCGCTCTGGAGCCACATGACTGGGGTGCCAAACGATCATACCATGACACATAACTCAGTAAGTCACTCTCTCATCCTCTCTATTGTTCATATGGTTTGGCGTCGCTCTCTTTTGTTTGCTCCAGAGAAGAGCCGCCACCACATCAGCAGAGAGGAGCTCCTTCTTCACCGCGCCATCTGGAGGGTTATCCTCTTCATCCCGGATGGGTGCTTGCCCGCATACTCCGCCAGAAGACTCATAGGCCGAGGCCACCTAGCTCACTCCTGGGAGGCAACTTTGTCGGCCGACTCATCATCTCCTTCGGTCTCAACCAAGAATATGGCCCGGACGTCCCACGACGTAGAATATACACCGTCGGAGGTTATTTGGCGGTCGAGTACGACCTCGAGTTGGACCTTAGTCCCATGGTAGCAGCAGATCCTCCCCTCCAGCATGTGGAAGAGTCGGAGGAAGAAGATGATTCTGAGGAGCCACAGCCTCAGCCGGAGTCGGAGTTTGATGATTATATGCCCTCGCCACATCATCAGGCAGGGTATGCATACCAGCCCCATGTTCCCATTCCAGATCCATACCAGGCGCCTGATCCTCAGCACCGACCGCATCCAGCTGACGTTCGAGAGCTGTACGAGCGACTCCAGGAGTGGCAGATCACAGATAACGCCACTCAGGACGCCAGATGGACTATTATGCAGAAGCACATGCACCGCAATGACGAGAGGTATGAGGCACAGCTGGCATGGCAGCGACAGATAGGCGACGCCCTCCACATTCCCCCTCCCGATGCGCCTGACCAGCAGTGATCGGGTTGTATTCCTTTTCTGGTCCTTTATTTTTATTTCTTCTTTTCGGATTTCGATCCAACTTTTTTATGTGTGGATCTGGGACACTTGTCCCGATTTCCTTTTTATCTTTCATTTATTTTTGTTTTGCAGGTAGTTGGGAGATTCCCTTTGTTTCGTTTCGGTAGATTCCCTCTGCTATGAGGAACCGTGCTCATCCCCTACACCAACTATCTCGGTCCAGGTTCTTCTACTTCACTCTGAACTCTAGATTTAGTCCTGTGAGGACACAACACGATTTAAGTGTGGGGTAGGATGCTAGAGAACCTTGCATGAACTTGATTGCCCATGATTGTGTTTTTGTGTGCCTCGTGATGCTTAGTGATGTGATCATATTTAGTGCATTTTATTCCTTGATTAGCCTAGGGATCTCCCATGTTTGACCTCATTTTGCTATGATTTATATGCTTTTGTGGATGTTTTATGCAAAGTGTCCTTTTGTTGCCCGGTTGCCACTTTGAGGCCAATTCTATGTCTATTGGAGTTGTTCTATTTGCATTTTCAGGTTTTGGCATGTAAGTACTGGTGGCAAGGAGCACGTAGGATCAAACGGGAGGTCAATTGGAGCTAGGACGGAGGAGATATGGACGTTGCAAAATCGAGAAAATACAACTTTCAGCTGAAGAAGTTTTCGGCCGAGAACTCTAAGTTTTCGGCCGAAAACCCCGAGCAGGAGATTACAGACGGCAGTCATTTGATTTTTGAAGGAATTTTATGTGAAAAACTATCAGAGTTTTCACCGAAAATATTAGAAGAAATGCAGCAGCCGTTCGGTGTTTTCAAAGACGTTTTCGGCCAAAATGTTACACAATTTTCGCCGAAAATTACAGCTATTTCCGGCGTGGTGTATAAAAAGGGAGGCGGCGAAAATCTAAGGGCATCATTCTATTTTTTATAACACACGTCCGTCTTCTCTCTCACCCTACAATCGGCGATCATCATCAGCTCCTCTCAACCAATCATCATCCACCCTCAATTGTTGATCAACTTGAAGATCTAAGTGAAGCCTTCCACCCTTGGATTGGAGCTTGAAGAGCTAAGTGGGAAGATCCTCCATGGAAGCAAGGATGGTCTCCTCTACCCAAATTCAGGTTTCTTCCATGGTCATGCTAGGCTAAGCTTAGGTTTAGTTTAGTGGGGGATGGATCAAGCTAGGATAGGTGATTGATTGTATGGATTGAGTTTCTCTTAGCCATTTGTGTAAGATGATGATCCTAGACCTTGTGCTTTGTAGCCATTAGAGTTTGATTTACTCTTTTGGTATTGTTTATGTCTTTCAATACATGAGAATGATTGATTGATGTTGATCTAAGGTTGTAGGATTGTAATTGGATGATTTGAGAGATTGGATTATACAATTGCAACCATTTTGAGCTTGTTTTCCTTGTTGTCATTTTATCAAACACTTGGTGTGCATTTAGTTTTCTCTCATTTGAAGGTTGAAAGGCCCTTTTGATTGCTAGACTAGTGTTATATGATTGACATGAGAGTGTCTTGCATCATTTACCTTGTGTTGGATGATTGTTGGCATAGAATTCAAGTTCCAAGCATTTCATGAGCAAGATAAGGCACTCCATTTCCTTTCACTACAACATAATTGTTGTTTAGGAGGGGTTTAAAAAGCCGTTTAACAGGGGTTTAAACCCCTGTTAAACGGTTTACCAGCGGTTTGGAAACCGCTGTTATATTGTCCGACGCTAAACGAAACCGCCGGTAAACCAGCCGTTTAACAGGGGTTTAAAACCCCTGTTAAATCACAGCTGTTTAGGAGGGGTTTAAAACCCCTGTTAAACGAAAGCCATTTAACAGGGGTTTTAAACCCCTCCTAAACAGCTGTGATTTAACAAAAAAAATTACAAATTGAAAACATCGTAATTATTCTTAGTAGGAAATACCCCATGTCCTAGAATTGGACTAGCAGACAGAAATCTATTACTAAGAAATCATATAGAATTATTATTCCACAATTAGGGTAGATTAAGAGTAGTAAATTAATAAAAAGCTGTAGAAAGTAGAAAGGAGAAGCATACATGCACTCAAATTAAAAGGTTAAGTAGAAGCAATTTAGAAGAAGAGAAGGGAGGTACTTAATAAGTAATTACAGCATGAGAGTTAGTAATGTAACGAAGGAGTTCAAGCTTCTCATGCATTATGCTCTCTAATCTCTTGCTCACCCTTACACCATTCTTCTTCTCTCTCTTCTTGCTATGTGTGCATATAATGAATCCTTCATACATCTGAATGAGGGGGGAAGGACATTCTGGGTTATCTGATTGGAGTAGAGCATGAATACAGCTTAGGGATTGTGAAGTTGGCAAAAAAACCTATCCAGAAATAACCAATTCAACTAACGTGGAATTAAGTAATTTGAATTAGGAAGTTGTGATCATATACCTAATGTAAAGAGCCTCTACAGGGTCATAAAGTGGCCATACTCAGCTCCCAGAAGCAAGAACGGGATTACCTGTCACCATAAAGAAGGAATTGATGCTAGAAGTTATGAAGTAAAATACTTGTGTTTAGGGCGCCTTGTCAATGACTTGAACAAATGTCATATGAAGTACATAACACAACTTAAATCATTTTCCACTCCCAAATAGTTTCCCAATATGTACTTATAAAAGTACCTTACACAAGTTCAACATAAAATGAAATGTCAAGCTAATACATGTCACCGCTTCAAGATCCAAATCTCAACAAGCATATATTGAGCTTGGACAGAGAATATTCAAATTTCTAGTCATGGGGTAAAAAATAAAGGACCATTAACATATTTAGATATGTTTAACGGTGAGGGAGATAAATAATTCTTGAAGTAAATGACAGAATGCAACAAATTTCAGTATATGCCTCCAAAGAAAAAAAATACAGTTGTACCTGAGGATATATTTCACATGATCCTAAATCTTTTACTGCCAAAGGAAATTTCTCTCCATCTGCAATATGTGGTAAGATTTTAATATAGATATATGAGATAGTTTGTTCAAAGTTCAGCTTATCTTAAATTTGATGAAAGAACTTGACCAAACCTCATTATCGGCTCCAACACTTTTGATGTTCACTGTTAGTATTTCATTATGCTTGTCCCAAATTACTTTACCACTGCTATCCATGCTAGCGACTAATACTTCTCTTTGTTAAAGTTCCCATCTTCTCTAAGATAAGAGCTACATAGAAATGTTGCAAGAATGGCAAGACCTATAGACAGAGTTCTTAAAAACATGGACAAAAGATCAGTCCAGGAATGAGAGAGTGTGGACGAGCAACAATCAAATTGTCAATCCAGACAAAATGATAAGTGAAACGATATTTCAGCCTAATGTTTACTGTCAAACCCTCGTTTCCACAGTAGGACCAAGAGAAACCATGGATGGAAAGTGAGTTGGGAATTCAGATGGATGCTTCAAAGGGTCTCAATCTCAAGCAAAGTAACTCAGAAGTTTCTCTTTTCCAATCAAAGGATATCTAATCTAATATAACGAAGCACCATAAATCGAGAATCATACAAGTTTATAAGAAATGGAAGTTGCAAAAACATATCATGGTGAAGAGGTTAAGGGTTATTAATACCATACAAAAAACTCTTAAAACAAACAACTGAAACAAATAGAGCTAAATGTTTTTGGCATCGTGGAATGCATCAAGGAAAGGCACAATCGAAGAGAAAGAAAGGAGTACCTCATAGAGCTGAAACTAGTCATGGTGTAGCTCATAGAGCTGAAACCAGTTCAAGAGAAGAGTTTTAGCCTGTAATACATGATGGATTCACAAACCCTAACAAAGTTATCGTGGAAGATGCAAGTGATGATGAAATTACCAGAAAGAGCTGGGCAATGTTAACGATGAATCGAAGGAGGAAGGAGATGGCGGTGAAAATTTTTTGCAACAGCACCCGACGGAATATGCAGGTGATGATGGCAGCAAGATAAGGGAAATCAAGAAAAATGACGTTGGGACTAACTGAAGAGAAACAAACTCAATCCAACCTTGATTTTTCCCCGGTTAGCGAAATTAGGGTTCATGAAGATTCACACCTGGGAATACTCTACCAAATAGCTACTGACGACGATGTAGGAAGGGGCAGGCGACCTCCAGCGACCGGCCGACGAGGTGGAGGAGAAGAGTTGGATTAGTGGTGTACAGTCCCTGTGAGAATCAATGTTGAGAGGCAGCAGTTCTTCTCTCTCTCTCCGATCGATCCTCCCCTGCTTCGGTCGATCGTTGTGCTCTCCCTCGATTCCCGATCCTCCGCCACTTCTCTCATCTTCCTCGTCCTTTTGTTCCCATCATCGCCGATCGCTGACACAAGAATCGAGAGTTTGCTCTCTCTATCACTCTCCTCGATCGTTGAATCAACGTTGAGAGCCTGGCAGCAATTCTACAATAAAGTTTGTTGGTTTGTACTTGTATTGTTTCGTCTCCGTCGTCTGGCAGGGGTTTGCATTTAAACTCCTGTTAAATGGAACTGTTTAACAGGGGTTTGCTAAACCCTGTTAAATGTTTGCAATTTAACCGGGGTTTTGATAAACGCTGTTAAAAGGGACTTGTTTAACAGCAGTTTACTAAACCCCTATTAAAAAACTGCTGGTAAACTCCAGATTTGTTGTAGTGTTTGTTCACATAGCGAGAGCATGGTGCATTTGGTCTAGGAGTAGAGAGTCAATAGTGCGAGAGTTCGTTGATTCTACTTGAGTGAATTGCATGGTCATTAGTTTACACATCGTTGCTTGAGATTCAATCCAGCTTTCATGAACCTCGAGCTTGAAGAAACCCCTTGCTAAGCTAAACTCCCTTCTCTCTTGTTTGTTCCTCAATTTCTCTTGTTAGTTTTTCCTTGTTTGTTTATGCTTTTGATTTATTCTCTTCCAAAACCAAAACTCAATTTTAAATGTTTAGACCGTTCATGAACTTTGTGAGTATTAGCCTATGAGAGGACCTCGTGGAATACGACCTTGGTAAAAATTCTTATCAAGTTTTTGGCGCCGTTAACGGGGACCTCTCATTCCTAAGAAAGAAATTATTAGTGAACCGATCTTTACACTTCCTTCCGTTTTCCTTTTAGCTTCCTTGTTACTCTTTGTTTACTTTGTTATCCCGCATCATTATATTACTCGGGTGTGTTTGTTGTGCTTGTTTGCAGGAGAATTGGGTTAGTGCATGAGGCGTTCAGCTCGTCTTCAAGCACGACTCCAAGGACTAGAACAAGTGCTCGAACCACGGACTACTTTCCCACCTCTACAGTTGAAGAACAAGAAGTTGACCACATCTCACACCACACTATGTCTCATCACGAGGACGAGGATAACCAATCAGAACATTCACATCACACTAATGAAGATGATCAATCGCAAAGAGGTGCGAGGCGCACACTAGCCGATTATGCTCGCTGATGTGACTTCATTTAGTGCATTTTGAGTCTATGATTGACCTATGAAATTCCCATGTTCGATCGTGAAATGCCATGACTTATATGCTTTTATTGAAGTTTTGCACAAAACGTCCATTTGTTGTCCGGTTGCCACTTTGGAGCCAATTCGTGGTCTATTGGAGTTACCTCTGTGCATTTTCAGGTTATGGCATCGAAGTAAGGATGACAAGGAGCACATAGGAGAAAACGAGAGGTCAATTGGAGTCCGGACGAGGGAGATATGGCCATTGCAAGTTCGGGATTTATGCAGAGTGCAGGGGTGCACACCGTGCAGTGGTGCACGGCGTGCACTTCCCCCTGCACTATAAATGCCTTCGTTTTTGGCCATTTTGGGGGATTCTATCATCTCTCTTGAACCCCAAACACATACCCACGAACCCTCAAACCCTAGAATACATTTTTGGAGCAATTTGAAGCCATTGGAGCTAGGATTGAAGCCAACAAACCTTGGGAGAAGTGCTTACAAGTGGAGAAGTGAAGATCATCAGGGATTCATCCATGGTGTTCTTGGTGACCATTCTTCATTCTTTTCTCTTTACTCCCTTGGCCATGTGTGGCTGAGTTTCTAGGGTTCATCTTGGATGGGTAGATTAGTTGTGCTATGATAGAGGGATGATTGTATAGAACTTGCCATGATTGATCTTGGTTGTATGAGGATGATTCCTAGACTTGTTCTTAATGCCATTTTATGCCATGTTTGCTTGATTTGGTCCATTCATTGTGATTTGATGCATGAGAGTGCTTGGATGCATAGATTGTAGGTCTAGGGATTGAAGTGAGTGTGTTCTAAGAGATTAGATCATCTTTTTTCAACCATTTTCACTTGATTTCTCTCTTGGGCATTTTATCGAACACTTGGTGTGCATGTGGATTTTCATTCAATTGAGTTTGAAAAGGCTTTTTGGTGAATCTCTTAGTGTTAGGGCATTGATATGAGAGTGTTGTGCCTAGCCTTGTGGTCATAGAGTCTTAAGAGAGGGTCTTGAGTCTTGGCATTTCATCAAACACTTAGAATGCATCCTTTTTCACTTAGCTTGAGAGCGAGAGCCTAAGTTGAGTGGTATTAGGATAGGGATTTGGTGCTACGAGAGTGCATTGAGTCTATAGAAGTGAAATGCATGGTCATCCAAATGCAAACTCGATCTTCAATGGCTTGTTTGTTCAATTAGTCCTCTTGAGCATGATGACACTACCCACCAAGAGAACCCCATTTGTCTTTGATTTGAGCCACCTTTCTCTCTTGCTTAATCTTTGTTAGTTTTGCATTTCTTTGCCTTTGTTTCTGATTTCATCGATCAAACCAAACCAATTTCAAATGTCTAGACCGTCTATGAGAAGTGTGAGTATTGGTTTATGAGAGGACCCCGTGGAATACGACCTTGGTAAAATCGCTTTTATCAAGTTTTTGGCGCCGTTGCCGGGGACTCTCTCATTCCTTTGAAAGCATTTAGTAGTAGACCGATCTATTCACTTCCTTCCAATTTAGTTTTTGCTTCCTTTTACTTGTTGTTTGGTTTTGTTATTCCGCATTGTCGTATTACTTGGGTGTATTTGTTGTGCTTGTTTGTAGGTATCTTGTACTAGTGCATGAGGCGACTCACTCGTCTTCAAGCACGACTTCAAGGTCTTGCGCAAGTGATTGAGCCACCAACCTTCTCTCCCTCTCATTTGGTTCATAGCTCCACACGCAACAACATGTCTCACCATGAAGATGAAGACAACCTTTCGGAGCATTCTCACCATACCAATGATGATGATCACTCACAAAGGGGTGCAAGACGTACCTTGGCGGATTATGCTCGTCCTACTCTTGAAGGGGCAGCCTCTAGCATTGTTCGAAGACCCGTCAATGCTAGGAACTTTGAGCTCAAGCCTAATATGATCCAAATGGTTCAAAATGGAGTGGTGTTCAATGGCATTGATGGTGAATGTCCATCTAGGCATCTCAAGGACTTCTTGGAGATATGTGACACGGTTAAGAATGACCAAGTTCACCCGGATTGTGTGAGACTCCGGCTCTTTCCTTTCTCACTCAAAGGTAGAGCTAAGTCATGGTTGGAGAATCAACCGAGTAGAGCTTTCACCACATGGGAGGGCCTAGCCGAAGCTTTCCTTGAAGAGTTCTTTCCTCCCTATATGACGGATGCAATCCGAGACCGCATCAACCACTTCACACAACACAAGGGAGAGCTCTTCCATGAGACTTGGAATCGGTTCCAAGCCCTTCTTCGGTCTTGTCCTCATCACAACTTTGCCGAATGGATCTTGGCGGACATCTTTGCTAGGTCCCTTGATTTTGAGAATACAAGGATGATCAACCAAGCCGCCGGAGGTGATTTAAGGATGCTCACTCCCGGAGATGCTCTAGAACTCTTCGCGGAGATGGCCAATAAGACAAGGAGTTGGTCTCGACAACAACCTCCTAAGTCTAAGTATGGAAGCGACACTCACTATGACTCTCGGGCCGTAAGTGTTGATGCACCAAAGGATTCGTCTAGCTATGGGAAGAAGCCTAAGTTACCGGGGCACCGAGATGAAGATGATCCCATGATTGCTCTCCTTATGTCCAAGATTGATGCCATGGCCTCTCAAGTAAGTAATCTTAGTATGCCTAAGCATCCCTCTAAGGCTTCATCATCTCATTTGGGTAATCCACCGGTTGCCTCGGTGCTTTGTTGTGAGTGTTGTGGAGGCCAAGGCCATGATGCTAATGTTTGTCCTTCCGCTACTTCCAAGCCTAACCAAGGTGAAAGCATTGAGGAAGTAAGATTTGTGCAAGGCCAAGGATTCTATGGAAACTTCAACCCTCAAGGGAATTACCAAGGTGGTAACCACAACCGTCCTTGGTGGTAGTCTTACGTCAAATATCAAACATTAGCTATCATCTTATATCCCAATCCCCACATCACACATAGATCAGCACAATCATCATACGTCAATCACAAGACAGTTATTCAGTTTTACTCTCATAGGTTCATGCAAGACCTAATTCTGTTCTAAGCCTATTAAACTCCGCACTCCCATTTCTAGCCACCTAGTCAACTATACACTCACACAAGTCAACCATACAATCACACCAGTCACCCAACACCACATAACAGTAACAATCACGACAGCATCAATTTACCATTTCAACTCTCCTATTGAGCACTACTAGATTAAACCACATAATCTATCTAGTTCACATAATTCATCTAACACGATTCCTAGCCACAATTCAACCAATTCTGACATACTCATTCTTCTCTACCATTTACCAATCCACATTCAAGACTCCAACCTTACTACGATAACCAAAAGACACACTATCAATCACCATCACACACAGCATCAATTTCATTCAAATCAATCATACGACCCCAGTTTAACTAGTTCATGCAATCACACCACCCAATTCCATTTACCAATTCCCTTAACCAATTCCATAAGTCAATTCCACGTACCGATTCTATTGTCCAATTCCATACCTACATTCCCTACCGATTCCAGTAGCCAGTTCTAAGTCATAGTCTACCACCCTAAACACATTAACAACCACCTTCACACGCATCATCAATTCTACCTAAAAGGCACGTTGCATAATTCATACATCAACACCTAGCATCATCTCAATCCCAACATCATGTAAACCCACACAATCCAAATCATTCAATAATCCCACATCACACATAACCACACATCACAAGACATTCAACGCCTCCCACGGCACAAACAGTTTAAGGGTAAACGACTAGCTCACCGGCCACCCCCACCTGCAAGTACAGGGGAAGCCATGTCATGAGTCGTAGGGTTACCCTCCTGTACGTCCTTCATTGGATGACCACACATTGGTGGAGCCATCCACCTATTCATCAATTAAGGGCGACCCCACATTGGCAGGACCACCCTCCTGCAACCACTGACTGACAATAGCATAATATACACAATTCTCATGTTCACATACCCGTCCCTCCTATCACTCTTTACTAGTTCCGATCAATTTATCATCCATGTTAATCAATTTCTCCAATAAAACTCATCACAAACAGCCATCAATCATCAACCAATCCATCAATTAACAAATATCCAACAATCATCAAAACAGCATATTTCACAGAACAATCAATTGCAGAACAATTTTCCCCTTTTACTCTCTTTCAATTTCATGCAAGGCCCTACATTTTTCTAAGTCTGAATTGTAACTCCTTACACCGACAAGACTACCTATGGTACCCTAAACCCTCACCTGACAAGAAGACGAGGCTCTAAACTCTTCAAGAAACCCGAACAACCAAACTCTCAGACACCAAAAACGTAGCTATCCTCCTCTTCACCGACAGCATCTTACTCCGAAATATCTAGAACTTCTGGGTGCGATCTCTTCCTCTCATCACAACAAACTCATAGCAAGAAACGGATCGCCAATCGGATCTCTACAACTCTCAGAATCGAGGTTTGAAGTTTTGGAGATTTCTGGCTGAGACACAAAAACGTAGCTCTTCCTTCTTCCACGGACAGCAGCCTTCTCCACCCAGCCAGAACCATGACTAGCAATCTCTTCCTCTCACCGCCACAAACGTGTAGCAAGAAACGGATCATCAATCGGAGCTCTACAACTCCCGGAATCAAGGATTGACCCAAATGGGTTTTTGGTTCTTCAAATACGGGTTTGGGGGAAGATGGAGAAAATGAAAAAGTGAAGAAACTCCTAAAATCCGAATTTTAACACTCAATGCATGAAACACGGCCCACGTATCATCAAATGCACCCCCAAGGTGTTTTAACTCGACCCAACTCAAATTCGAACGTCCCGAACTTCGATGGGACCTCAAGAACATTGTTTCCAATGTCTAAACCATCCAAACTCGAGTTCCAATCGTTTGGTTGGGCGGGGATGTTACAAGTATCCACAACTTCAAGAGATTTCGTCCCCGAAATCACAACCCAACTCACTCTAGCAACGCAACCACAAATCACAGCAACAAATGCAGCAGCAACATAGGGATCACATTACCTCCCGAAACTTCCTTTTAACGGCTCTAACAACACACACCTTCTAAGGGCACTACTCCCACACTACTTCGAACTTCTACCTAACAGACACGCACAACCGAACCTTGACGGCACTACTCACCACAAGAACACAACCAAAACGCAACCAACACAACTCACACGAGAGCACAAGCACAACACAAGCAAGCAAGAAAACACCTCCGACCAGAACTTCACACTCCTCGAACACTCCACTTAACTCAACAAAGTTCTACAAGGGCTCTACTCTTCCAACCAACCTCCTAGTCTACCACCACTTCCACTCCCAACTACTCCTACACCCTCTTCACTACAGGAGGACACAAAACATTTCAGTTGATCAATTTTCATAAATCACATTGCATTTCAAATCACTCTCCTTTCAAGCTCAAAACACTTTCCTTTCAAAACTTCCCACCCATTTCAAAACACTTTGAAAATCCCTGGAAAGTCGGTCCTGTGCTGATGCTCCATCCTTTCCCCATATGAGGTTAATTACTCCTCTAGAAGAAGAGACGAATCACCAACACAGCAGCAACTAACCAGGCTCTGATACCACTTGTAACACCCGTCCCAAACCGACCCGGGTTTACCCGTGGTCGAACCGGTTTGAGTGCTACTCGAAGATACAGCATTTAAATAAAGGAGTAAAACGCAGCGGAAACAGAAACAACTCTCCATTAAAAAGTTCAAAATCAACTGAAGGCCTTCATTACATAAAATCTGAAATCTGAAACCAAATCTCAAAACGATTACAAAATTCCCAACCAAAGGTGTCAACTGAAATCTAAAATTAAAACAGTGGTCACTCCACAATAGCTTCCTAATCTTCACTTCACAACTCCAACCTGCAACTCCTCCGAGCTCAACCGAACACCTGAAAAGAAAAACTGGGGGGGGATCAGCTTCCTAATGAAACTGAGCGAACCCACTGGGTTTAACTATGCGCCGAACCTAGCCTAAGAGCGATCCCAACTCCGCACACAAACAACAATGGAATCTGACACAGCCATCCTCATTTTAATTCCTAACATGATACTAGGTGATCACATAAGCTCAAATCTCAATTAACATCCACAAGAGTTTAACATGCATAAGCTCAACATTACACCGCATCCAACTCCACATTATGCAACAGAGAAAACCACATGCACAAACATAACCAAAATCATGTAACCACTCGTCCCCCAATTCAATCAATACTCATACATTCACCTTCACACGCATACATTTACTCTCCATTTCTCCTTCATATTTTCTAGGTGATCACACAGGTGCACTACTCAGTCCATTGCCCACAACTAACAGTCTCAACAATGTAACCCAAGTCATCCATTCACAAGTACACGATATAGCCAACTCATGTAGCGCACAGTTCAACATTACATCACAATACAACTCACTATCACTAACAACACTTCCACTCACACATCAACCACAACACCCACACATTAACCACAACACCCACATTACCCAAATTCACACTTATCATCATCATCAATCCTAGACCATTCAACTCCTATCTCACATCTCATCACAACAACATAATTCACAACACAACACTAGGCACTTCACTAACACCTCCAATACACATACCATACACGAATCACGCATGCATCTTATTCCACACACACTCACAAACACGCATACACCACCGCACATAACCAAGCATTCTCATCACTAACACATACCACACATTCATTGATCTAGGTGAGTTCATTAGGCGCCATAAGGAGTTATTCCCCCGCTACCCCGCCGCCTCGTGCTCCCCTACCGCATGGGGAACACGTCACATATCCACAATTCCATAATTCCACAATTCCACATTTCCACTCCCCGTCGGGAGACTAATCTACCAGTCCGTCGGTAGGCCCTAACCACCAGTCCGTCGGTGGGTGAAACACATTTGGGGTAACGTTGGCTCCTTCCAGTTCTATCATTTAAATTCCATTTACCCAATTCCATTTGATTAATTCCACTTTACAAACCCTCTTCCCAATTCCACTTTACAAATCCACTACACAAATTACACATCACAATGCCACATCACAATACCACAACACAAACCCACATCACAAATCCACACCATGATTCCACCACACAATTCCACGTTCTAGTTCCAAACACCAATTCTATGTTCCAATTCTAGGACATAATTCTAGTCTAACCACAACCGGCAATAATAGATACGATCATAGAATTCATCTCATCCAACCCCATCTCATCTCACATTTCTAGATCAAATACATTAGCTATCATCTTATATCCCAATCCCCACATCACACATAGATCAGCACAATCATCATACGTCAATCACAAGACAGTTATTCAGTTTTACTCTCATAGGTTCATGCAAGACCTAATTCTGTTCTAAGCCTATTAAACTCCGCACTCCCATTTCTAGCCACCTAGTCAACTATACACTCACACAAGTCAACCATACAATCACACCAGTCACCCAACACCACATAACAGTAACAATCACGACAGCATCAATTTACCATTTCAACTCTCCTATTGAGCACTACTAGATTAAACCATAGAATCTATCTAGTTCACAAAATTCATCTAACACGATTCCTAGCCACAATTCGACCAATTCTGACATCCTCATTCTTCTCTACCATTTACCAATCCACATTCAAGACTCCAACCTTACTACGATAACCAAAAGACACACTATCAATCACCATCACACACAACATCAATTTCATTCAAATCAATCATACGACCCCAGTTTAACTAGTTCATGTAATCACACCACCCAATTCCATTTACCAATTCCCTTAACCAATTCCATAAGTCAATTCCACGTACCGATTCTATTGTCCAATTCCATACCTACATTCCCTACCGATTCCAGTAGCCAGTTCTAAGTCATAGTCTACCACCCTAAACACATTAACAACCACCTTCACACGCATCATCAATTCTACCTAAAAGGCACGTTGCATAATTCATACATCAACACCTAGCATCATCTCAATCCCAACATCATGTAAACCCACACAATCCAAATCATTCAATAATCCCACATCACACATAACCACACATCACAAGACATTCAACGCCTCCCACGGCACAAACAGTTTAAGGGTAAACGGCTAGCTCACCGGCCACCCCCACCTGCAAGTACAGGGGAAGCCATGTCATGAGTCGTAGGGTTACCCTCCTGTACGTCCTTCATTGGATGACCACACATTGGTGGAGCCATCCACCTGTTCATCAATTAAGGGCGACCCCACATTGGCAGGACCACCCTCCTGCAACCACAGACTGACATAGCATAATATACACAATTCTCATGTTCACATACCCGTCCCTCCTATCACTCTTTACTAGTTCCGATCAATTTATCATCCATGTTAATCAATTTCTCTAATAAAACTCATCACAAACAGCCATCAATCATCAACCAATCCATCAATTAACAAATATCCAACAATCATCAAAACAGCATATTTCACAGAACAATCAATTGCAGAACAATTTTCCCCTTTTACTCTCTTTCAATTTCATGCAAGGCCCTACATTTTTCTAAGTCTGAATTGTAACTCCTCACACCGACAAGACTACCTATGGTACGCTAAACCCTCACCTGACAAGAAGACGAGGCTCTAAACTCTTCAAGAAACCCGAACAACCAAACTCTCAGACACCAAAAACGTAGCTATCCTCCTCTTCACCGACAGCATCTTACTCCAAAATATCTAGAACTTCTGGGTGCGATCTCTTCCTCTCATCACAACGAACTCATAGCAAGAGACGGATCGCCAATCGGATCTCTACAACTCTCAGAATCGAGGTTTGAAGTTTTGGAGATTTCTGGCTGAGACACAAAAACGTAGCTCTTCCTTCTTCCACGGACAGCAGCCTGCTCCGACCCAGCCAGAACCATGACTAGCGATCTCTTCCTCTCACCGCCACGAACGTGTAGCAAGAAACGGATCGTCAATCGGAGCTCTACAACTCCCGGAATCAAGGATTGACCCAAATGGGTTTTTGGTTCTTCAAATATGGGTTTGGGGGAAGATGGAGAAAATGAAAAAGTGAAGAAACTCCTAAAATCCGAATTTTAACACTCAATGCATGAAACACAGCCCACGTATCATCAAATGCACCCCCAAGGTGTTTTAACTCGACCCAACTCAAATTCGAACGCCCCGAACTTCGATGGGACCTCAAGAACATTGTTTCCAATGTCTAAACCATCCAAACTCGAGTTCCAATCCGTTTGGTTGGGCGGGGATGTTACAAGTCTCCACAACTTCAAGAGATTTCGTCCCGAAATCACAACCCAACTCACTCTAGCAACGCAACCACAAATCACAGCAACAAATGCAGCAGCAACATAGGGATCACATTACCTCCTGAAACTTCCTTTTAACGGCTCTAACAACACACACCTTCTAAGGGCACTACTCCCACACTACTTCAAACTTTTACCTAACAGACACGCACAACCGAACCTCGACGGCACTACTCACCAAAAGGGAACACAACCAAAACGCAACCAACACAACTCACACGAGAGCACAAGCACAACACAAGCAAGCAAGAAAACTCTCAGCTAACACCTCCGACCAGAACTTCACACTCCTCGAACACTCCACTTAACTCAACAAAGTTCTACAAGGGCTCTACTCTTCCAACCAACATCCTAGTCTACCACCACTTCCACTCCCAACTACTCCGACACCCTCTTCACTACAGGAGGACACAAAACGTTTCAGTTGATCAATTTTCATAAATCACATTGCATTTCAAATCACTCTCCTTTCAAGCTCAAAACACTTTCCTTTCAAAACTTCCCACCCATTTCAAAACACTTTGAAAATCCCTGGAAAGTCGGTCTTGTGCTGATGCTCCATCCTTTCCCCATATGAGGTTAATTACTCCTCTAGAAGAAGAGACGAATCACCAACACAGCAGCAACTAACCAGGCTCTGATACCACTTGTAACACCCGTCCCAAACCGACCCGGGTTTACCCATGGTCGAACCGGTTTGAGTGCTACTCGAAGATACAGCATTTAAATAAAGGAGTAAAACGCAGCGGAAACAGAAACAAACTCTCCATTAAAAAGTTCAAAATCAACTAAGGCCTTCATTACATAAAATCTGAAATCTGAAACCAAATCTCAAAACGATTACAAAATTCCCAACCAAAGGTGTCAACTGAAATCTAAAATTAAAACAGTGGTCACTCCACAATAGCTTCCTAATCTTCACTTCACAACTCCAACCTGCAACTCCTCCGAACTCAACCGAACACCTGAAAAGAAAAAACTGGGGGGGATCAGCTTCCTAATGAAACTGAGCGAACCCACTGGGTTTAACTATGCGCCGAACCTAGCCTAAGAGCGATCCCAACTCCGCACACAAACAACAATGGAATCTGACACAGCCATCCTCATTTTAATTCCTAACATGATACTAGGTGATCACATAAGCTCAAATCTCAATTAACATCCACAAGAGTTTAACATGCATAAGCTCAACATTACACCGCATCCAACTCCACATTATGCAACAGAGAAAACCACATGCACAAACATAACCAAAATCATGTAACCACTCGTCCCCCAATTCAATCAATACTCATACATTCACCTTCACACGCATACATTTACTCTCCATTTCTCCTTCATATTTTCTAGGTGATCACACAGGTGCACTACTCAGTCCATTGCCCACAACTAACAGTCTCAACAATGTAACCCAAGTCATCCATTCACAAGTACACGATATAGCCAACTCATGTAGCGCACAGTTCAACATTACATCACAATACAACTCACTATCACTAACAACACTTCCACTCACACATCAACCACAACACCCACACATTAACCACAACACCCACATTACCCAAATTCACACTTATCATCATCATCAATCCTAGACCATTCAACTCCTATCTCACATCTCATCACAACAACATAATTCACAACACAACACTAGGCACTTCACTAACACCTCCAATACACATACCATACACGAATCACACATGCATCTTATTCCACACACACTCATAAACACGCATACACCACCGCACATAACCAAGCATTCTCATCACTAACACATACCACACATTCATTGATCTAGGTGAGTTCATTAGGCGCCATAAGGAGTTATTCCCCCGCTACCCCGCCGGCCTCGTGCTCCCCTACCGCATGGGGAACACGTCACATATCCACAATTCCATAATTCCACAATTCCACAATTCCACTCCCCGTCGGGAGACTAATCTACCAGTCCGTCGGTAGGCCCTAACCACCAGTCCGTCGGTGGGTGAAACACATTTGGGGTAACGTTGGCTCCTTCCAGTTCTATCATTTAAATTCCATTTACCCAATTCCATTTGATTAATTCCACTTTACAAACCCTCTTCCCAATTCCACTTTACAAATCCACTACACAAATTACACATCACAGTGCCACATCACAATACCACAACACAAACCCACATCACAAATCCACACCATGATTCCACCACACAATTCCACGTTCTAGTTCCAAACACCAATTCTATGTTCCAATTCTAGGACATAATTCTAGTCTAACCACAACCGGCAATAATAGATACAATCATAGAATTCAACTCATACAACCCCATCTCATTCACATTTCTAGATCAAATACATTAGCTATCATCTTATATCCCAATCCCCACATCACACATAGATCAGCACAATCATCATACGTCAATCACAAGACAGTTATTTAGTTTTACTCTCATAGGTTCATGCAAGACCTAATTCTGTTCTAAGTCTATTAAACTCCGCACTCCCATTTCTAGCCACCTAGTCAACTATACACTCACACAAGTCAACCATACAATCACACCAGTCACCCAACACCACATAACAGTAACAATCACGACAGCATCAATTTACCATTTCAACTCTCCTATTGAGCACTACTAGATTAAACCACATAATCTATCTAGTTCACATAATTCATCTAACACGATTCCTAGCCACAATTCGACCAATTCTGACATCCTCATTCTTCTCTACCATTTACCAATCCACATTCAAGACTCCAACCTTACTACGATAACCAAAAGACACACTATCAATCACCATAACACACAACATCAATTTCATTCAAATCAATCATACGACCCCAGTTCAACTAGTTCATGCAATCACACCACCCAATTCCATTTACCAATTCCCTTAACCAATTCCATAAGTCAATTCCACGTACCGATTCTATTGTCCAATTCCATACCTACATTCCCTACCATTCCAGTAGCCAGTTCTAAGTCATAGTCTACCACCCTAAACACATTAACAACCACCTTCACACGCATCATCAATTCTACCTAAAAGGCACGTTGCATAATTCATACATCAACACCTAGCATCAACTCAATCCCAACATCATGTAAACCCACAAAATCCAAATCATTCAATAATCCCACATCACACATAACCACACATCACAAGACATTCAACGCCTCCCACGGCACAAACAGTTTAAGGGTAAACGGCTAGCTCACCGGCCACCCCCACCTGCAAGTACAGGGGAAGCCATGTCATGAGTCGTAGGGTTACCCTCCTGTACGTCCTTCATTGGATGACCACACATTGGTGGAGCCATCCACCTGTTCATCAATTAAGGGCGACCCCACATTGGCAGGACCACCCTCCTGCAACCACAGACTGACAATAGCATAATATACACAATTCTCATGTTCACATACCCGTCCCTCCTATCACTCTTTACTAGTTCCGATCAATTTATCATCCATGTTAATCAATTTCTCCAATAAAACTCATCACAAACAGCCATCAATCATCAACCAATCCATCAATTAACAAATATCCAACAATCATCAAAACAGCATATTTCACAGAACAATCAATTGCAGAACAATTTTCCCCTTTTACTCTCTTTCAATTTCATGCAAGGCCCTACATTTTTCTAAGTCTGAATTGTAACTCCTCACACCGACAAGACTACCTATGGTACGCTAAACCCTCACCTGACAAGAAGACGAGGCTCTAAACTCTTCAAGAAACCCGAACAACCAAACTCTCAGACACCAAAAACGTAGCTATCCTCCTCTTCACCGACAGCATCTTACTCCGAAATATCTAGAACTTATGGGTGCGATCTCTTCCACTCATCACAACGAACTCATAGCAAGAAACGATCGCCAATCGGATCTCTACAACTCTCAGAATCGAGGTTTGAAGTTTTGGAGATTTCTGGCTGAGACACAAAAACGTAGCTCTTCCTTCTTCCACGGACAGCAGCCTGCTCCGACCCAGCCAGAGCCATGACTAGCGATCTCTTCCTCTCACCGCCACGAACGTGTAGCAAGAAACGGATCGTCAATCGGAGCTCTACAACTCCCGGAATCAAGGATTGACCCAAATGGGTTTTTGGTTCTTCAAATACGGGTTTGGGGGAAGATGGAGAAAATGAAAAAGTGAAGAAACTCCTAAAATCCGAATTTTAACACTCAATGCATGAAACACGGCCCACGTATCATCAAATGCACCCCCAAGGTGTTTTAACTCGACCCAACTCGAATTCGAACGTCCCGAACTTCGATGGGACCTCAAGAACATTGTTTCCAATGTCTAAACCATCCAAACTCGAGTTCCAATCCGTTTGGTTGGGCGGGGATGTTACACCTACCAATGATGCCCGGGTCATAGGGAAGTTTCTTGTTAAGTTGTTCACCCGATTTGGTGCTCCTCGTGCTATTATTAGTGATCGAGGCACTCACTTTCAAGGACAATTCGATAGGGTGTGCCGACGGTTCGGTGTCACTCATCGGATGTCTACTATCACCCTCAAACTAGTGTCCAAGCCGAGGTAACCAATAGGGAACTTAATTGAATTTCGGAGAAAACGGTCGACCAATCATGAAAAGATTGGTCGACGAAGCTTGATGATGCTCTATGGGCCTACCGCACGGCTTACAAGACCCCTATAGGCACTACTCCCTATAGGATGGTCTATGGTAAAGCTTGCCATTTGCCGGTAGAGCTTGAGCACCGATCTCTTTGGGCGTTGAAATTTCTAAACCTTGATTTGAGTCTCGCAGGAGAAGAGCGTAAGTTTCAGGTACATGAGCTCGAAGAGTATCGCCATCACGCTTATGAGAGTGCCAAGCTATACAAGGAGAGGACGAAGCTCATTCATGACTCCCGATTGAAGTCGGGCAAGGATTTCAAAGTTGTTGACCAAGTCCTCCTATACAACTCTCAGCTCAGACTCATTCCTGGGAAGTTGAGATCTCGTTGGTCCGGACCATTCACGGGAACTCAAGTATTTCCTTATGGCACCGTCGAGGTAATCTCTCCGTCCCAAACCGAGCCTTTTAAGGTGAATGGCCATTGACTTAAACATTATGTGGTTAATGATACTGTTGGTGCGGTTGAGGTCTTATCCTTGGTTATGCCTTGAGTGCTCTTGGTTTCGTCTAGCTAGAGACGTTAAAGAAGCGCTTCATGGGAGGCAACCCATGTTATCCTTACCTTTTCGCTTTTATGTTTTTGTGTTGTTTTAGTTCGTTGAATAAGATGTTTGCAAGCACTTAGGCGGGTCACTCTTCACAATGAGACGCTAGGGGACCCTTCCATTACTTTGGCTTCCTATGCTCCTCTGTACCAACGCGGTAACTTCGTTCCACCTTACCCTCTCTCTCTTGATCATTGAGGACAATGCTCATGTTAGTCGTAGGGGAGTTTGAGGTTTGGTGTGATTATTTGTTGGTAGAAGTCTAATGTTTTGCTTGGTTGAGTTGCATGATCTTAATTGAATGTCGATTCCCTCTACTGTAGAATCATTCGGTTCTTGACTTTTGGTTGTTTGATTGGCTTCAAGCTTTCACAATGACGTTTAGACTGTCCTACTTAGAACCTATAACCAGCATGCTAGAGCTAATGTCAAATGAGTCTAGGCCAGAACAGAGATTTTATCACTCTTGTATGTTGGTTGATTGGTTTGATACGTGTTTTTATACCACTCAGTAACACCGGTCTAAGATGATGAAGGCAGTCAGTATTTTCACCCCCTTTTCCATGTTTTTCTTCAACGTGATTGTGGCTTGAGATTAGATGGAATCCAATTCGAAATCTTGTGTTGAAGTTGTAAGGGGCTAAGGATCAAGTGGCTAATTTGGAAAGAAAATGTTCAAAAGAAAAGAAAAGAAAAGAAAAGAAAAGCTAGGCAAGATCGGCACCTAAGTGAAGTGTCGGGTTGAGCACTAGCAATAGCAAAAGCTGTGAGCTAGGCCGGTTCAACACCTAAGTGAAGTGTTGGATCGAGCACTAGTATGCAGTAAGGAAAAAGAGAAGAAAGAAAAAAAAAACAAAATGGAAAGAAAAAAAGAAAAAAAAAACAAAATGTTCTCAATTGTAGCCCTTGATCCTACGCCCGAGTTTGTAAAGAGCGGATCTAGAAGCGGATGAAGTCGAGTCGATAGCCACGTCATGATCACTCATCACTCTAAAAAATTCTCCGTTCCCCCCGCCTTATTCGTTCCATTTCACGAGTCAAGTCCTTTTGATTAGAGTTGGTGTTGTCGTGGTCGTTTTTCTGTATCCAATTAACCACTATTTGAAGTGTGCAGTTACTAGTGAGGTCTAGACTTGTTTGGTTGACGTTCTGGCATGTGTAGGTTAAGTTTGTTCGTGGAACAGTTTAAGCCAAATTGTTATCGTTTGAATCTCAATGTGACCGATCTTGTCATTTGTGGACTTGGATGTTTTCTAATTCATTTGCTTGAGGACAAGCAAAGCTTAGTCATAGGGGAATTTGATGTGATCATATTTAGTGCATTTTAGTCCTTGATTAGCCTAGGGATCTCCCATGTTTGACCTCATTTTGCTATGATTTATATGCTTTTATGGATGTTTTATGCAAAGTGTCCTTTTGTTGCCTGGTTGCCACTTTCAGGCCAATTCTATGTCTATTGGAGTTGTTCTCTTTGCATTTTCAGGTTTTGGCATGGAAGTACTGGTGGCAAGGAGCACGTAGGATCAAACGGGAGGTCAATCGGAGCTAGGACGGAGGAGATATGGACGTTGCAAAATCGAGAAAATACAACTTTCAGCTGAAGAAGTTTTCGGCCGAGAACTCTAAGTTTTCGGCCGAAAACCCGAGCAGGAGATTACAGACGGCAGTATTTGATTTTTGAAGGAATTTTTGGCGAAAAACTATCAGAGTTTTCGCCGAAAATATTAGAAGAAATGCAGCAGCCGTTCGATGTTTTCAAAGACGTTTTCGGCGAAAATGTTACACAATTTTCACCAAAAATTACAGCTATTTCCGGCGTGCTATATAAAGAGGGAGGCGGCGAAAATCTAAGGGCATCATTCTATTTTTTATAACACACGTCCGTCTTATCTCTCACCCTACAATCAGCGATCATCATCAGCTCCTCTCAACCAATCATCATCCACCCTCAATTGTTGATCAACTTGAAGATCTAAGTGAAGCCTTCCACCCTTGGATTGGAGCTTGAAGAGCTAAGTGGGAAGATCCTCCATGGAAGCAAGGATGGTCTCCTCTACCCAAATTCAGGTTTCTTCCATGGTCATGCTAGGCTAAGCTTAGGTTTAGTTTAGTGGGGGATGGATCAAGCTAGGATAGGTGATTGATTGTATGGATTGAGTTTCTCTTAGCCATTTGTGTAAGATGATGATCCTAGACCTTGTGCTTTGTAGCCATTAGAGTTTGATTTACTCTTTTGGTATTGTTTATGTCTTTCAATACATGAGAATGATTGATTGATGTTGATCTAAGGTTGTAGGATTGTAATTGGATGATTTGAGAGATTGGATTATACAATTGCAACCATTTTGAGCTTGTTTTCCTTGTTGTCATTTTATCAAACACTTGGTGTGCATTTAGTTTTCTCTCATTTGAAGGTTGAAAGACCCTTTTGATTGCTAGACTAGTGTTATATGATTGACATGAGAGTGTCTTGCATCATTTACCTTGTGTTGGATGATTGTTGGCATAGAATTCAAGTTCCAAGCATTTCATTGAGCAAGATAAGGCACTCCATTTCCTTTGTTCACATAGCGAGAGCATGGTGCATTTGGTCTAGGAGTAGAGAGTCAATATGCGAGAGTTCGTTGATTCTACTTGAGTGAATTGCATGGTCATTAGTTTACACATCGTTGCTTGAGATTCAATCCAGCTTTCATGAACCTCGAGCTTGAAGAAACCCCTTGCTAAGCTAAACTCCTTCTCTCTTGTTTGTTCCTCAATTTCTCTTGTTAGTTTTTCCTTGTTAGTTTTTCCTTGTTTGTTTATGCTTTTGATTTATTCTCTTCCAAAACCAAAACTCAAGTTTAAATGTTTAGACCGTTCATGAACTTTGTGAGTATTAGCCTATGAGAGGACCTCGTGGAATACGACCTTGGTAAAAATTCTTATCACTTAGACTGCTTAACCTAGAACTTGAGAACCAATGTGTTTATTTGATGCTAAACTGCCTGGTCAGAACAGATTTTTAAAATCACACTTGTTGTTGTAGCCTTGATTGCATGAAAATGACCGAATCGACTAGCAAACGAACTGTGAGCTTTTGATCTAGTGCACGTAACTTGCAATTTTAATTCTTTTTGAGTGGTTTTCTGTTTACTTAGAGAAATGTCCGACAAGCTCCACAGCGATGCATCTTGGATCGTTTACAACAAAAATATCAAAGGCTATTGGCAAGGAGTCTCTTTGGGTATTTGATACCCATAAGGTGGTTGTTTGTAATCGTTTTCGGTTGTATTTGTTTTACGTATAGTATTCATTCATAAAATAAACTTTCATAATGAAATTTAGCTCAACATGTAGAAAGTACTTAATTTTTCTTATCAAGTTCATTTATCTTATCAAGATCAGACACCAATAAATAATTTTTATCAAATTCACACTTACATAATGTTAGTAGCAACATAATTTCCCCACCTGGAAATTTCATTAACATGAAAAAAACAATTAAATACTAAAACACAAAAATATTTTATATGAAAGTTTAAATTTTTGGGGTCTGGAATATGAATGAACGAGTAGTGGGTATTAATGTAAATCCGGTGCTTTGGGGTGAGTATAGTTAATATCATGCTCTACTCATCTCTTTACCATCCTCAATAAAGAAAAACCAGGAATCGAAATGCAAATTGGCCTCAATAACTAGAGAACCTTATAACCGTTACAGCCAGAAGGAAAAACTTAAATCTGTGAACAGAAACTTACAGCGGTACTCAACAACACTCTTTGTTTGGTTTTCTTAGGCCTGCCTTTTCAGTTTAGCCACATCTTTGATTAGCAACACAAACCCACTTTTCTTCTCCCCTTTTTGTGTTAGTTTAGGTGATTTTGGTTCTCACGTCCGTGTGAGTGCTAAAAAAACTTGCAGTGGTACTGTTGAGCATGGACGGCAACAAGTTACCAATGTCAGAACCGTTTCTTAGATAAATGACCGACAAGCTCCACAGCGATGTATCCTAGATTGTTTACACCAAACCACTTTACACCAAAAAAATCAAATACTATTGGCGGGGAATCTCTTTGGGTATTTGATACCCATAAGGTGGTTGTTTGTAATCGTTTTCAATTGTATTACTTTTATATATAGTATTCATTCATAAAAATAAACTTTCATAATGAAATTTAGCTCAACATGTAGAAAGTACTTAATTTTTCTTATTGAGATCAGACGCTAATAAATATTTTTTACCAAGTTCACATTTACATAATGATAGTAGCAACCTAATTTCCCCACGTGGAAATTTCATTAACATGAAAAAAATTGTTAAATACTAAAACACAAAAATATTTTATATGAAAGTTTAAATTTGTAGGGTTTGGAATATGAATGAACGAGTAGTGGCTATTAATGTAAATCGGGCGCTTTGATGGGTGAGTATAGTTAATATCATGCCTTACTCATCTCTTGACCACCCTTAATAACGCAAAACCAGGAATTGAAATGCAAATTGGCCTCAATAACTAGAGGACCTTATAACCGTTACGACCAGAAGGAAAACTTAAATCTGTGAACAGAAACTTGTAGCGGTACTCAACATCACTCTTAGTTTGGTTTTCTTAAGCCTGCCTTTTCAATTTAGCCACATCTTCGATTAGCGACACAAACCCAGTTTTCTTCTCCCCTTTCTGTGTTAGTTTAGGTGATTTAGGTTCTCACGTCCGTGTGAGCGCTAAAAAAACTTCCAGCAGTACTGATGAGCATGGACGGCAACAAGTTACCAACGTCAGAACCGTTTCTTAGATAAATGACCGACAACCTCCACAGCGATGCAACCTGGATCGTTTACACCAAACCACTTTAAACCAAAAAAATCAAAGATTATTGGCGGGGAATCTCTTTGGGTATTTGATACCCATAAGGTGTTTGTTTGTAATCGTTTTCGATTGTATTTCTTTTATATATAGTAATCATTCATAAAAATAAACTTTCATAATGAAATTTAGCTCAACATGTAGAAAGTACTTAATTTTTATATAGTATTCATTCATAAAAATAAAATTTCATAATGAAATTTAGCTCAACATGTAGAAAGTACTTAATTTTTCTTAACGAGATCAGATGCTAATAAATATTTTTTACCAACTTACATAATGATAGTAGCAACCTAATTTCCCCACGTGAAAATTTGATTAACATGAAAAAATACTTAAATACTAAAACACCAAAATATATTATGTGAAAGTTTAAATTTTAGTGTCTGGAATATGAATGAACGAGTAATGGATATTAAAGTAAATCGGGCGTTTGGGGTGAGTATAGTTAATATCATGCTCTACTCATCTCTTAACCACCCTTAATAAGCAAAACCAGGAATTGAAATGCAAATTGGCCTCAATAACTAGAGGACCTTATAACCGTTACGACCAGAAGGAAAACTTAAATCTGTGAACAGAAACTTGTAGCGGTACTGAACATCACTCTTAGTTTGGTTTTCTTAGGCCTGCATTTTCAGTTTATCCATTTCTTCGATTAGCGACACACACCCCACCTTTCTTCTCCCCATTTTTGTGTTAGTTTAAGTGATTTTAGTTCTCTAGTCCGTGTGATCGCTAAAAAAAACTTGCAGCGGTACTGATAAGCATGTAAGGCAACAAGTTACCAACGTCATAACCGTTTCTTAGAGAAATGCCCGACAAGCTCCACAACGATGCATTTTGGATCGTTTACACCAAAAAAATCAAAGGCTATTGGCAGGGAGTCTCTTTGGGTATTTGACACCCATAAGGTGGTTGTTTGTAATCGTTTTTCGGTTGTATTTCTTTTACGTATAGTATTCATTCATAAAATAAACTTTCATAATGAAATTTAGCTCAACATGTAGAAAGTACTTAATTTTTCATATCAAGTTCATTTATCTTATCGAGATCAGACACCAATAAATAATTTTTATCAAATTCACACTTACATAATGATAGTAGCAACATAATTTCCCCACCTGGAAATTTCATTAACATGAAAAAAACAATTAAATACTAAAACACAAAAATATTTTATATGAAAGTTTAAATTTGTGGGGTCTGGAATAGGAATGAACGAGTAGTGTGTATTAATGTAAATCCGGTGCTTTGGGGTGAGTATAGTTAATATCATGCTCTACTCATCTCTTTACCATCCTCAATAAAGAAAAACCAGGAATCGAAATGCAAATTGGCCTCAATAACTAGAGAACCTTATAACCGTTACAGCCAGAAGGAAAAACTTAAATCTGTGAACAGAAACTTACAGCGGTACTCAACAACACTCTTTGTTTGGTTTTCTTAAGCCTGCCTTTTCAATTTAGCCACATCTTTGATTAGCGACACAAACCCACTTTTCTTCTCCCCTTTCTGTGTTAGTTTAGGTGATTTTGGTTCTAACGCCCGTGTGAGCACTAAAAATAACATGCAGCGGTACTGATGAGTGTGGAGGGCAACAAGTTAACAACGTCAGAACAGTTTCTTAGAGAAATGACCGACAAGCTCCACAGCGATGCATCCTGGATCGTATACACCAAACAACTTTACACCAAAAAAATCAAAGACTATTATGGGGAATCTCTTTGGGTATTCGATACCCATAAGGTGGTTGTTTGTAACCGTTTTCAATTGTATTTCTTTTATATATAGTATTCATTCATAAAAATAAAATTTCATAATGAAATTTAGCTCAACATGAAGAAAATACTTAATTTTTCTTATCGAGATCAGACGCTAATAAATATTTTTTACCAAGTTCACATTTACATAATGATTGTAGCAACCTAATTTCCCCACGTGGAAATTTCATTAACATGAAAAAAAATGCTTAAATACTAAAACACAAAAATATTTTATATGAAAGTTTAAATTTGTAGGGTTTGGAATATGAATGAACGAGTAGTGGGTATTAATGTAAATCGGGTGCTTTGGTGGGTGAGTATAGTTAATATCATGCTCTACTCATCTCTTGACCACCCTTAATAACGCAAAACCAGGAATTGAAATGCAAATTGACCTCAATAACTAGAGGACCTTATAACCGTTACGACCAGAAGGAAAACTTAAATCCGTGAACAGAAACTTGTAGCGGTACTGAACATCACTCTTAGTTTGGTTTTCTTAGGCCTGCATTTTCAGTTTATCCATTTCTTCGATTAGCGACACACACCCCACCTTTCTTCTCCCCATTTTTGTGTTAGTTTAAGTGATTTTAGTTCTCTAGTCCGTGTGATCGCTAAAAAAAACTTGCAGCGGTACTGATAAGCATGTAAGGCAACAAGTTACCAACGTCATAACCGTTTCTTAGAGAAATGCCCGACAAGCTCCACAACGATGCATTTTGGATCGTTTACATCAAAAAAATCAAAGGCTATTGGCAGGGAGTCTCTTTGGGTATTTGATACCCATAAGGTGGTTGTTTGTAATCGTTTTTCGGTTGTATTTCTTTTACGTATAGTATTCATTCATAAAATAAACTTTCATAATGAAATTTAGCTCAACATGTAGAAAGTACTTAATTTTCATATCAAGTTCATTTATCTTATCGAGATCAGACACCAATAAATAATTTTTATCAAATTCACACTTACATAATGATAGTAGCAACATAATTTCCCCACCTGGAAATTTCATTAACATGAAAAAAAACAATTAAATACTAAAACACAAAAATATTTTATATGAAAGTTTAAATTTGTGGGGTCTGGAATATGAATGAACGAGTAGTGTGTATTAATGTAAATCCGGTGCTTTGGGGTGAGTATAGTTAATATCATGCTCTACTCATCTCTTTACCATCCTCAATAAAGAAAAACCAGGAATCGAAATGCAAATTGGCCTCAATAACTAGAGAACCTTATAACCGTTACAGCCAGAAGGAAAAACTTAAATCTGTGAACAGAAACTTACAGCGGTACTCAACAACACTCTTTGTTTGGTTTTCTTAAGCCTGCCTTTTCAATTTAGCCACATCTTTGATTAGCGACACAAACCCACTTTTCTTCTCCCCTTTCTGTGTTAGTTTAGGTGATTTTGGTTCTAACGCCCGTGTGAGCACTAAAAAAACATGCAGCGGTACTGATGAGTGTGGAGGGCAACAAGTTAACAACGTCAGAACAGTTTCTTAGAGAAATGACCGACAAGCTCCACAGCGATGCATCCTGGATCGTATACACCAAACAACTTTACACCAAAAAAATCAAAGACTATTATGGGGGAATCTCTTTGGGTATTCGATACCCATAAGGTGGTTGTTTGTAACCGTTTTCAATTGTATTTCTTTTATAATAGTATTCATTCATAAAAATAAAATTTCATAATGAAATTTAGCTCAACATGAAGAAAATACTTAATTTTTCTTATCGAGATCAGACGCTAATAAATATTTTTTACCAAGTTCACATTTACATAATGATTGTAGCAACCTAATTTCCCCACGTGGAAATTTCATTAACATGAAAAAAAATGCTTAAATACTAAAACACAAAAATATTTTATATGAAAGTTTAAATTTGTAGGGTTTGGAATATGAATGAACGAGTAGTGGGTATTAATGTAAATCGGGTGCTTTGGTGGGTGAGTATAGTTAATATCATGCCTACTCATCTCTTGACACCCTTAATAACGCAAAACCAGGAATTGAAATGCAAATTGGACCTCAATAACTAGAGGACCTTATAACCGTTACGACCAGAAGGAAAATTAAATCCGTGAACAGAAACTTGTAGCGGTACTCAACATCACTCTTAGTTTGGTTTTCTTAGGCCTGCATTTTCAGTTTATCCATTTCTTCGATTAGCGACACACACCCCACCTTTCTTCTCCCCATTTTTGTGTTAGTTTAAGTGATTTTAGTTCTCTAGTCCGTGTGATCGCTAAAAAAAACTTGCAGCGGTACTGATAAGCATGTAAGGCAACAAGTTACCAACGTCATAACCGTTTCTTAGAGAAATGCCCGACAAGCTCCACAACGATGCATCTTGGATCGTTTACATCAAAAAAATCAAAGGCTATTGGCAGGGAGTCTCTTTGGGTATTTGATACCCATAAGGTGGTTGTTTGTAATCATTTTTCGGTTGTATTTCTTTTACGTATAGTATTCATTCATAAAATAAACTTTTATAATGAAATTTAGCTCAACATGTAGAAAGTACTTAATTTTTCATATCAAGTTCATTTATCTTATCGAGATCAGACACCAATAAATAATTTTTATCAAATTCACACTTACATAATGATAGTAGCAACATAATTTCCCACCTGGAAATTTCATTAACATGAAAAAAAACAATTAAATACTAAAACACAAAAATATTTTATATGAAAGTTTAAATTTGTGGGGTCTGGAA
>CM068296.1:62371302-62571302 GCA_034768395.1 Linum lewisii
TTAAGTTTTTCCTTTTCTCGCCATCACGGTTAAGGTTCCTTTCGTCGGTATAGCTTTATTGAGGCAATTTTCATTTCGATTCATGGTTTTGCCTTACTGAAGATGGTAAAGAGATGAGTAGAGCATGATATTAACTATACTCACCCCCAAATCGCCCGATTTACATTAATACCCACTACTCGTTCATTCATATTCCAAACCCTACAAATTTAAACTTTCATATAAAATTTTTTGTGTTTTAGTATTTAATGTTTTTTTCATGTTAATGAAATTTCCAGGTGGGAAATTATGTTGCTACTATCATTATGTAAGTGTTAATTTGGTAAAAATTATTTATTAGTGTCTGATCTCGATAAGAAAATTGAACTTGATAAGAAAAATTCAGTACTTTCTACATGTGGAGCTAAATTTCATTATGAAAGTTTATTTTTATGAATGAATACTATATATAAAAGAAATACAACCGAAAAACAATTACAAACAATCACCTTATGGTATCAAATAGCTAAAGAGATTCCCCGCTAGTAGCCTTTGATTTTTTGGTGTAAATGGGTTTGGTGGAAATTATCTAGGATGCATGGCTGCGTAGCTTGTCGGTCAATTCTCTAACAAACGGTTCTGACGTTCGTAACTTGTTGCTGTCCATCTCATCATACCGCTACAAGTTTTTTTTAGCGCTCACACGGACGAAGAACCAAATCACTTAAACTAACACAAAAAGGGGGAAGAAAGGTGGGTGGTGTGCGCTAATCGAAGAATGGCTAAACTGAAAATGCAGGCCTAAGAAAACCAAACTAAGAGTGCTGTTGAGTACCGCTGCTAGTTTTAGTTCACAGATTTAAGTTTTTCCTTCTCGCCATCACGGTTATAAGGTCCTCTGGTTATTGAGGCCAATTTTCATTTCGATTCATGGTTTTGCCTTACTGAGATGGTAAAGAGATGAGTAGAGCATGATATTAACTATACTCACCCCCAAATCGCCCGATTTACATTAATACCCACTACTCGTTCATTCATATTCTAGACCCACAAATTTAAACTTTCATATAAAATATTTTTGTGTTTTAGTATTTAATGTTTTTTTCATGTTAATGAAATTCCAGGTGGGAAAATTATGTTGCTACTATCATTATGTAAGTGTTGAATTTGGTAAAAATTATTTTTAGTGTCTGATCTCGATAAGAAAATTAAACTTGATAAGAAAAATTAAGTACTTCCACATGTTGAGCTAAATTTCATCATGAATGTTTATTTCTATGAATGAATACTATATATAAAAGAAATACAACCGAAAAACAATTACAAACAATCACCTTATGGTATATAAATTGCTAAAGAGATTCCCGCTAGTAGCCTTTGATTTTTGGTGTAAATGGCTGGTGAAATGATCTAGGATGCAATGGCTGCCGTAGCTTATCGCTCAATTCTCTAAAAACGGTTCTGACGTTCGTAACTTGTTGACCGTCATTCTCATCAATACCACTGAAAGTTATTTTAGCCTCACTACGACGAAAACCAAAATCACTTACTAACACAAAAAGGGAGTGTGTGTCGTAATCGAAGAATGGCAAACGAAAGCAGGCCTAAGAAAACCAAACTAAAGTTGTGAGTACGCTGCAGTTTAGTTCACAGTTAAGTTTCTTGCCTACGTAAAGGTCTCTGGTATTGAGGCCAATTCATTCGATTCATGTTGCCTTACTGAGAGAAAAGATGAGTAGACAGATATTAACTATACTCACCCCCAATCCCGATTTACATTAATACCCCTACTCGTTATTCATATTCAACCACAAATTAACTTTCATATAAAATTTTTTGTGTTAGTATTTAATGTTTTTTTCATGTTAAAAATTCCAGGGAAATTATGTTGCACTATATATGTAAGTGTAATTTGGTAAAAATTATTTTTAGTGTCTGATCTCGATAAGAAAATAACTTGATAAGAAAAATTAGTACTTCACATGTGAGCTAAATTTATATGAAGTTTATTTTATGAATGAATACTATATATAAAAGAATACAACCGAAAAACAATTACAAACAATCACCTTATGGTATCAAATAGCTAAAGAGATTCCCGCTAGTAGCCTTTGATTTTTTGGTGAAATGGGTTGTGAAATATCAGAGCATGGCTCGTAGCTTGTCGTCAATTCTCTAAAACGTTCTGACTTCGTAACTTGTTGCGTCCACTCATCATACCGCAAGTTTTTTTTAGCCTCACACGGACGAAGAACCAAATCACTTAACTAACACAAAGGGGAGGTGTGTGTCGTATCAAGGAATGGCAAACTAAAAGCGCCAAGAAACCAAACAGAGTGTGTTGAGTACCGCTGCATTTTAGTTCACAGTTATTTTCCTTTGCCTACGGTTATAGTCTCTGGTTATTGAGCATTTTCATTTCGATCATGTTGCCTTACTGAGATGGAAAGAGATGAGTAGAGCATGATTTAACTATACTCACCCAAATGCCCGATTTACATTAATACCCACTACTCGTTCATTCATATTCAACCCAAATTTAACTTTCATATAAAATTTTTTGTGTTTTATATTTAATGTTTTTTCATGTAATAAATTCAGGTGGAATTATGTTGCTACTATCTTATGTAAGTGAATTGGTAAAATTATTTTTAGGTTATCTCGATAAGAAAATTAACTTGATAAGAAATAGTACTCCATGTGAGCTAAATTTCATTATGAAGTTTATTTTATGATGAATACTATATTAAGAAATACAACAAAAAATTACAAACAATCACTAGTATCAAATACTAAAGAGATTCCCCGCTAGTACCTTTGATTTTTGGTGTAATGGGTGGTGAAATATCAGATGCATGGCTCGTACTTTCGTCAATTCTCAAAAGGTCTGACGTTCGAACTTGTTGCGTCCACTCATCATACCCTCAAGTTTTTTAGCCTCACACGACAAGAAAAACTTAATGTGGCTAAGAAAACAAACTAAGAGTGCTTGAGTACCGCTGCAGTTTAGTCACAGTTTATTTTTCCTTGCCTACGTTATAAGGTCTCTGGTATTGAGCCATTTTCATTTCGATCATGGTTTTGCCTACTGAGATGTAAGAGATGATAAGCATGATATTAACTATACCACCCCCCAAATGCCCATTTACATTAAACCCACTACTCGTCATCATATCAACCACAAATTTAAACTTCATAAATTTTGTGTTTTAGTTTTAATTTTTTTCATGTAATAATTCCAGGTGGAAATTATGTGCTACTACATTATGTAAGTGTAATTGTAAAAATTTTTTTAGTGTCTATCTCGATAAAAATTAACTTGAAAGAAAAATTAGTACTTCACATGTGACTAAATTCATAAAGTTTATTTATGAATGAATATATAAAAAAATACAACGAAAAAATTACAAACAATCACTTATGTATCAAATAGCTAAGAGATTCCCGCTAGAGCCTTGATTTTGTGTAAATGTTTGGTGGAAATACAGATGCATGCTCAGCTTGTCGTAATTCTCTAAAACGGTTCTGACTCGAACTTGTTGCGTCATCTCATCATACCCTCAAGTTTTTAGCCTCAACGACGAAACCAATCACTAACGTAAGTGTTAATTTGGTAAAAATTATTTTTTAGTGTCTGATCTCGATAAGAAAATTAACTTGATAAGAAAAATTACAGTACTTCCTACATGTTGAGCTAAATTTCATCATGAATGTTTATTTCTATGAATGAATACTATATATAAAAGAAATACAACCGAAAAACAATTACAAACAATCACCTTATGTGTATGAAATAGCTAAAGAGATTCCCCGCTAGTAGCCTTTGATTTTTTGGTGTAAATGGGTTTGGTGGAAATTATCTAGGATGCATGGCTGCGTAGCTTGTCGGTCAATTCTCTAACAAATGGTTCTGACGTTCGTAACTTGTTGCCGTCCATGCTCATCAATACCGCTACAAGTTTTTTTTAGCGCTCACACGGACGAAGAACCAAATTCACTTAAACTAACACAGAAAGGGGGAGAAGAAAGGTGGGGTGTGTGCCGCTAATAGAAGAAAGGTGTGTACCGCTTGTCTTGTAATCACCACAGGAGAACCCATCAATTGGTGGCGGGCGACTGACTTGATCTATCATCATTACTTCCTTTGTTTCCTCCTTTTTGACTTTCTTTGTTGGGCAACTTTCCCCACCGAAAATGGTTTGGTAAACGTGATTCACCTCAGGTCGAGGCTTTTTCTTGCTATCTTCATTGTCCAAAGGCTCTTTAAGCCGGGCGAAGACATCACCCTTCTTGTCTTGTGATTCTCCTTTCCCGCGGCGATCTTCTTCTTGCGGCTTGTTTTTCCGCTTTGAGCTGACAATGAAATCCCTGAGACGTCCTTGCTTATCCACCTTTCAATTTCATTTTTCAATTCCCTGCAATCTTCAGTGGTATGCCCATGAGAGTCATGGAAATCGCAGAACTTCTGGCGACTTCGCTGATCCGCTGGGGTGAACATTGGTCCCGGCCAGTTGATGGGATGTCCCTTATGCTGCATATACAGTAGGATCTTTCTTCGCGATTCCGAGAGCGGTGTGTAATCCGCTCTTTCTTCTTGGTATCCCCTCTCCTGGTAACCCCTCTGCTCTCCAGGGTATCCCCTCTCCTGGTACCCCCTTTGTTCTCCCGGGCGGTATCTCCTGTATGGCGGTGTTTCGAAGGGCTGCCCTTTGGCCTGCTTGTTCCCTGTAACGGGCTTTTCTTCCCTCTTCGCCGCTCCTTGTAAAGGCTCTGCTAACTGCTCCTCAATCAAAATAATTTTATGTACCCTGGTTTCCAAGTCGGACAGCGACTTTGGAGCCACCTGTAACAGCGACTCTCGCAGTCTGCCATTATGGGTCGACTGGAATAATCTTGCTGCAGCAATCTCATGATCTACCCTTTTGATGGATTGGACGACCCCAGTACATTCGTCAAAGAATTCCTTCAGCGACTGGTTCGGCTTTTGCCTCAGGCTCACCAGTGCTTGCAACGGGACCGTCCTTGTTTTCTTGCACTCATACTTCTGTGAGAAGATCCTCGCGAAACCCTCCCACGACGTTATGATGCCCTCCGGTAGATTCATGTACCACTCCCTAGCTCGCCCCCCAAGCGTCGCTGGAAAAGCCCTGCAGTATGCGGCGTCGCCAGCCTGCTGCATTTGCATGGCGATCTGGAAGGCTTGAAGGTGGTCGTCCGGGTCGCTTGTACCTACATACCTATCCAGGTTGGGCGGCACCAACCCTTTTGGTAGTGGCTCAGCGAGTATCGCCCTGGACAGAGGTTGGCGAACTGCCAACTGTGCGGGTGAGATTTGAGTAGCCGGGAGGAACTGTTGTAATACCTCGAGATGAGAGTCCTGCGGCGACTGCCTGTCCCGAGTGTTGGCCCCGAGGGCTTGAGCTTGCTGAGCGAGCACCGTCTTCAACATTTGGGTAAGCTCAGCATTTTGCTGCTCAAGGGACCGGAATCGCTGCTCCAATAGTTCATAGGCATCGCCGGCAGGGATAGTACTTCAAGACTCCGAGTCGCCTTCGAATTCGCGCTCCATATTTCTAGTGAGATTTGGGTCTGCACGGGAACCTGGGTTGATGTGCTTGACCGGTGTTACTCCATCTCCTCCTTCACCATCCTCACCCATCAGAGTGGGAATCGCTGATGAAGCCATGTGCCTTGGAAAGTCGCCTGATCGCCCCTACCTGGCGCGCCAATTGTTCCAGCCTTGTCGCCTGGCCAATAATGGAAGCCCAAGCCTGTTGGTCTTCCGGGGGTGGAGTACCTCGTAAGTAATGAAAGGGGGTAGTTAGTTCAAGGGAAAGGGAGGCGATCAGTTTAAGGAATGGGAAGGGAAGTGAGTAACGTACCGCGGAGCGTTTTGTCCGCTGGGTAAAAGTGTTGTCCTCTGGTTAACGGGGTGTACGGGGGTATTTATAGTACCCCTGTCTTGGTTGCCAAGGCTGAATCTCGGCCACTCATTTGTAGCCTCCGTAGGATGTTGACACGTGTTCGCCTTAACTTGGAACCCTAAGAGCCGCGAGACTGGGCCGTCGCTTTGGGCCTCCCTTTGCTTCCTGGGCTTGCTTGCTTAGCCCATCTGAACTATCGCCTAGGCCCAGCTTCTCAGTACTAGCGGCTATGTCCAGGACGCCGTGTGGGCCGCTATGTGGGCCTTTGGATTTCGCCGGGCTGGGCCCATCAATTGCCCCCAAGCCCTTAGTCGAGCTTTGCTTGGCTGAGGGCTTACTCATAGTTCGGACCGCTTGTCTTGTGATCGCCACAGGAGAACCCATCAATTGGCGGCGGGCGACTGACTTGATCTATCATCATTACTTCCTTTGTTTCCTCCTTTTTGACTTTCTTTGATGGGCAACTTTCCCCACCGAAAATGGTTTGGTAAACGTGATTCACCTCAGGTCGAGGCTTTTTCTTGCTATCTTCATTGTCCAAAGGCTATTTAAGCCGGGCGAAGACTTTACCCTTCTTGTCTTGTGATTCTCCTTTCCCGCGGCGATCTTCTTCTTGCGGCTTGTTTTTCCGCTTTGAGCTGACAATGAAATCCCTGAGACGTCCTTCGCTTATCCACCTTTCAATTTCATTTTTCAATTCCCTGCAATCTTCAGTGGTATCCCATGAGAGTCATGGAAATCGCAGAACTTCTGACGACTTCGCTGATCCGCTGGGGTGAACATTGGTCCCGGCCAGTTGATGGGATGTCCCTTATGCTGCATATACAGCAGGATCTTTCTTCGCGATTCGAGAGCGGTGTATAATCCACTCTTTCTTCTTGGTATCCCCTCTCCTGGTAACCCCTCTGCTCTCCAGGGTATCCCTTCTACTGGTACCCCCTTTGTTCTCCCGGGCGGTATCTCATGTATGGCGGTGTTTCGGAGGGCTGCCCTTTGGGCCCGCTTGTTCCCTGTAACGGGCTTTTCTTCCCTCTTCGCCGCTCCTTGTAAAGGCTCTGCTAACTGCTCCTCAATCAAAATAATTTTATGTACCCTGGTTTCCAAGTCGGACAGCGACTTTGGAGCCACCTGTAGCAGCGACTCTCGCAGTCTGCCATTATGGGTCGACTGGAATAAACTTGCTGCAGCAATCTCATGATCTACCCTTTTGATGGATTGGACGACCCCAGTCCATTCGTCAAAGAATTCCTTCAGCGACTGGTTCGGCTTTTGCCTCAGGCTCACCAGTGCTTGCAACGGACCGTCCTTGTTTTCTTGCACTCATACTTATGTGAGAAGATCCTCGCGAAACCCTCCCACGACGTTATGATGCCCTCCGGTAGATTCATGTACCACTCCCTAGCTCGCCCCCAAGCGTCGCTGGAAAAGCCCTGCAGTATGCGAAGTCGCCAGCCTGCTGCATTTGCATGGCGATCTGGAAGGCTTGAAGGTGCTCGTCCGGGTCGCTTGTACCTACATACCTATCCAGGTTGGGCGGCACCAACCTTTTGGTAGTGGCTCAGCGAGTATCGCCCTGGACAGAGGTTGGCGAACTGCCAACTGTGCGGGTGAGATTTGAGTAGCCGGGAGGAACTGTTGTAATACCTCGAGATGAGAGTCCTGCGGCGACTGCCTGTCCCGAGTGTTGGCCCCGAGGGCTTGAGCTTGCTGAGCGAGCACCGTCTTCAACATTTGGGTAAGCTCAGCATTTTGCTGCTCAAGGGACCGGAATCGCTGCTCCAATAGTTCATAGGCATCGCCGGCAGGGATAGTACTTCGAGACTCCCGAGTCGCCTTCGAATTCGCGCTCCATGTTTCTAGTGAGATTTGGGTCTGCACGGGAACCTGGGTTGATGTGCTTGACCGGTGTTACTCCATCTCCTCCTTCACCATCCTCACACATCAGAGTGGGAATCGTTGATGAAGCCATGTGCCTTGGAAAGTCGCCTGATCGCCCCTACCTGGCGCGCCAATTGTTCCAGCCTTGTCGCCTGGCCCAATAATGGAAGCCCAAGCCTGTTGGTCTTCCGGGGGTGGAGTACCTCGTAAGTAATGAAAGGGGGTAGTTAGTTCAAGGGAAAGGGAGGCGATCAGTTTAAGGAATGGGAAGGGAAGTGAGTAACGTACCGCGGAGCGTTTTGTCCGCTGGGTAAAAGTGTTGTCCTCTGGTTAATGGGGTGTACGGGGGTATTTATAGTACCCCTGTCTTGGTTGCCAAGGCTGAATCTCGGCCACTCATTTGTAGCCTCCGTAGGATGTTGACACGTGTTCGCCTTACCTTGGAACCCTAAGAGCCGCCGAGACTGGGCCGTCGCTTTGGGCCTCCCTTTGCTTCCTGGGCTTGCTTGCTTAGCCCATCTGAACTATCGCCTAGGCCCAGCTTCTCAGTACTAGCGGCTATGTCCAGGACGCCGTGTGGGCCGCTATGTGGGCCTTTGGATTTCGCCGGGCTGGGCCCATCAATTGCCCCCAAGCCCTTAGTCGAGCTTTGCTTGGCTGAGGGCTTACTCATAGTTCGGACCGCTTGTCTTGTGATCGCCACAGGAGAACTCATCAATTGGCGGCGGGCGACTGACTTGATCTATCATCATTACTTCCTTTGTTTCCTCCTTTTTGACTTTCTTTGTTGGGCAACTTTCCCCACCGAAAATGGTTTGGTAAACGTGATTCACCTTAGGTCGAGGCTTTTTCTTGCTATCTTCATTGTCCAAAGGCTCTTTAAGCCGGGCGAAGACATCACCCTTCTTGTCTTGTGATTCTCCTTTCCCGGGCGATCTTCTTCTTGCGGCTTGTTTTTCCGCTTTGAGCTGACAATGAAATCCCTGAGACGTCCTTCGCTTATCCACCTTTCAATTTCATTTTTCAATTCCCTGCAATCTTCAGTGGTATGCCCATGAGAGTCATGGAAATCACAGAACTTCTGACGACTTCGCTGATCCGCTGGGGTGAACATTGGTCCCGGCCAGTTGATGGGATGTCCCTTATGCTGCATATACAGCAGGATCTTTCTTCGCGATTCCGAGAGCGGTGTGTAATCCGCTCTTTCTTCTTGGTATCCCCTCTCCTGGTAACCCCTCTGCTCTCCAGGGTATCCCCTCTCCTGGTACCCCCTTTGTTCTCCCGGGCGGTATCTACTGTATGGCGGTGTTTCGGAGGGCTGCCCTTTGGCCTGCTTGTTCCCTGTAACGGGCTTTTCTTCCCTCTTCGCCGCTCCTTGTAAAGGCTCTGCTAACTGCTCCTCAATCAAAATAATTTTATGTACCCTGGTTTCCAAGTCGGACAGCGACTTTGGAGCCACCTGTAGCAGCGACTCTCGCAGTCTGCCATTATGGGTCGACTGGAATAAACTTGCTGCAGCAATCTCATGATCTACCCTTTTGATGGATTGGACGACCCCAGTCCATTCGTCAAAGAATTCCTTCAGCGACTGGTTCGGCTTTTGCCTCAGGCTCACCAGTGCTTGCAACGGGACCGTCTTTGTTTTCTTGCACTCATACTTCTGTGAGAAGATCCTCGTGAAACCCTCCCACGACGTTATGATGCCCTCCGGTAGATTCATGTACCACTCCCTAGCTCGCCCCCCAAGCGTCGCTGGAAAAGCCCTGCAGTATGCGGCGTCGCCAGCCTGCTGCATTTGCATGGCGATCTGGAAGCCTTGAAGGTGCTCGTCCGGGTCGCTTGTACCTACATACCTATCCAGGTTGGGCGGCACCAAACCTTTTGGTAGTGGCTCAGCGAGTATCGCCCTGGACAGAGGTTGGCGAACTGCCAACTGTGCGGGTGAGATTTGAGTAGCCGGGAGGAACTGTTGTAATACCTCGAGATGAGAGTCCTGCGGCGACTGCCTGTCCCGAGTGTTGCCCCCGAGGGCTTGAGCTTGCTGAGCGAGCACCGTCTTCAACATTTGGGCAAGCTCAGCATTTTGCTGCTCAAGGGACCGGAATCGCTGCTCCAATAGTTCATAGGCATCGCCGGCAGGGATAGTACTTCGAGACTCCGAGTCGCCTTCGAATTCGCGCTCCATGTTTCTAGTGAGATTTGGGTCTGCACGGGAACCTGGGTTGATGTGCTTGACCGGTGTTACTCCATCTCCTCCTTTACCATCCTCGCCCATCAGAGTGGGAATCGCTGATGAAGCCATGTGCCTTGGAAAGTCGCCTGATCGCCCCTACCTGGCGCGCCAATTGTTCCAGCCTTGTCGCCTGGCCCAATAATGGAAGCCCAAGCCTGTTGGTCTTCCGAGGGTGGAGTACCTCGTAAGTAATGAAAGGGGGTAGTTAGTTCAAGGGAAAGGGAAGCGATCAGTTTAAGGAATGGGAAGGGAAGTGAGTAACGTACCGCGGAGCGTTTTGTCCGCTGGGTAAAAGTGTTGTCCTCTGGTTAATGGGGTGTACGGGGTATTTATAGTACCCCTGTCTTGGTTGCCAAGGCTGAATCTCGGCCACTCGTTTGTAGCCTCCGTAGGATGTTGACACGTGTTCGCCTTGCCTTGGAACCCTAAGAGCCGCCGAGACTGGGCCGTCGCTTTGGGCCTCCCTTTGCTTCCTGGGCTTGCTTGCTTAGCCCATCTGAACTGTCGCCTAGGCCCAGCTTCTCAGTACTAGCGGCTGTGTCCAGGACGCCGTGTGGGACGCTATGTGGGCCTTTGGATTTCGCCGGGCTGGGCCCATCAGAAGCCCCCCAAGCCCTTAGTCGAGCTTTGCTTGGCTGAGGGCGTACTCATAGTTCGGACCGCTTGTCTTGTGATCGCCACAGGAGAACCCATCAATTGGCGGCGGGCGACTGACTTGATCTATCATCATTACTTCCTTTGTTTCCTCCTTTTTGACTTTCTTTGTTGGGCAACTTTCCCCACCGAAAATGGTTTGGTAAACGTGATTCACCTCAGGTCGAGACTTTTTCTTGCTATCTTCATTGTCCAAAGGCTCTTTAAGCCGGGCGAAGACATCACCCTTCTTGTCTTGTGATTCTCCTTTCCCGCGGCGATCTTCTTCTTGCGGCTTGTTTTTTCCGCTTTGAGCTGACAATGAAATCCCTGAGACGTCCTTCGCTTATCCACCTTTCAATTTCATTTTTCAATTCCCTGCAATCTTCAGTGGTATGCCCATGAGAGTCATGGAAATCGCAGAACTTCTGGCGACTTCGCTGATCCACTGGGGTGAACATTGGTCCCGGCCAGTTGATGGGATGTCCCTTATGCTGCATATACAGCAGGATCTTTCTTCGCGATTCCGAGAGCGGTGTGTAATCCGCTCTTTCTTCTTGGTATCCCCTCTCCTGGTAACCCCTCTGCTCTCCAGGGTATCCCCTCTCCTGGTACCCCCTTTGTTCTCCCGGGCGGTATCTCCTGTATGGCGGTGTTTCGGAGGGCTGCCCTTTGGCCTGCTTGTTCCCTGTAACGGGCTTTTCTTCCCTCTTCGCCGCTCCTTGTAAAGGCTCTGCTAACTGCTCCTCAATCAAAATAATTTTATGTACCCTGGTTTCCAAGTCGGACAGCGACTTTGGAGCCACCTGTAGCAGCGACTCTCGCAGTCTGCCATTATGGGTCGACTGGAATAAACTTGCTGCAGCAATCTCATGATCTACCCTTTTGATGGATTGGATGACCCCAGTCCATTCGTCAAAGAATTCCTTCAGCGACTGGTTCGGCTTTTGCCTCAGGCTCACCAGTGCTTGCAACGGGACCGTCCTTGTTTTCTTGCACTCATACTTCTGTGAGAAGATCCTCGCGAAACCCTCCCACGACGTTATGATGCCATCCGGTAGATTCATGTACCACTCCCTAGCTCGCCCCCCAAGCGTCGCTGGAAAAGCCCTGCAGTATGCGGCGTCGCCAGCCTGCTGCATTTGCATGGCGATCTGGAAGCCTTGAAGGTGCTCGTCCGGGTCGCTTGTACCTACATACCTATCCAGGTTGGGCGGCACCAACCCTTTTGGTAGTGGCTCAGCGAGTATCGCCCTGGACAGAGGTTGGCGAACTGCCAACTGTGCGGGTGAGATTTGAGTAGCCGGGAGGAACTGTTGTAATACCTCGAGATGAGAGTCCTGCGGCGACTGCCTGTCCCGAGTGTTGGCCCCGAGGGCTTGAGCTTGCTGAGCGAGCACCGTCTTCAACATTTGGGTAAGCTCAGCATTTTGCTGCTCAAGGGACCGGAATCGCTGCTCCAATAGTTCATAGGCATCGCCGGCAGGGATAGTACTTCGAGACTCCGAGTCGCCTTCGAATTCGCGCTCCATGTTTCTAGTGAGATTTGGGTCTGCACGGGAACCTGGGTTGATGTGCTTGACCGGTGTTACTCCATCTCCTCCTTCACCATCCTCGCCCATCAGAGTGGGAATCGCTGATGAAGCCATGTGCCTTGGAAAGTCGCCTGATCGCCCCTACCTGGCGCGCCAATTGTTCCAGCCTTGTCGCCTGGCCCAATAATGGAAGCCCAAGCCTGTTGGTCTTCCGGGGGTGGAGTACCTCGTAAGTAATGAAAGGGGGTAGTTAGTTAAAGGGAAAGGGAGGCGATCAGTTTAAGGAATGGGAAGGGAAGTGAGTAACGTACCGCGAAGCATTTTGTCCGCTGGGTAAAAGTGTTGTTCTCTGGTTAATGGGGTTTACGGGGGTATTTATAGTACCCCTGTCTTGGTTGCCAAGGCTGAATCTCGGCCACTCGTTTGTAGCCTCCGTAGGATGTTGACACGTGTTCGCCTTGCCTTGGAACCCTAAGAGCCGCCGAGACTGGACTGTCGCTTTGGGCCTCCCTTTGCTTCCTGGGCTTGCTTGCTTAGCCCATCTGAACTGTCGCCTAGGCCCAGCTTCTCAGTACTAGCGGCTGTGTCCAGGACGCCGTGTGGGCCGCTATATGGGCCTTTGGATTTCGCCGGGCTGGGCCCATCAGAATGCTATTCCAGGCCATGCTGCTGGCCAAGGATATAAGTCCTAGCAAGGAAGAATAACCTCAACCTGCTCCTAGCCTGACCTCCAAAAGCCCTGAAGAAGAAGTCGGCCCCTCTAGTGACCCTCTGGAAGCATTTCTGGAGTATCAGAGGAAAAGAGCCTAAGAATACTTGGCCTGGAGAGGAGAGCTTCCAAGGAATGACCCTGAGCCGAGCCATGAGAAGAATTGGAGTCCTTGGCCCCGAGGCGTGACACTTAGACCGACCCAACCCCCGAAGAGCTACATAAGGAGCTACTTGGAGGCCTACCTGAAGCTTAAAGAAGAAGGCCCGAACGGAAATGGAGAAGGCCCAAGGAAAGAACAGCCCGGAGCACCAGGCCCGCGACTGCCACCTGAATCAAGCCCGGCGCCCGGCCGGTCAAGCCCTACAACTATTATTTTATGTTTTATTCTGACTAGGTCTTTTATTCTACTTTAAAGACTACAACTATTATTTTATGTTTTATTCCTTTTTAGTAGGACTATTTAGGGGTTTTAGGATTCTTTTTAGGAATATGACTCTTTATTTTATTCTTATTTAGGAAGTAGTGTTTAGGGAGGAGAGTTTGTTCCCTCACCTATATATAGAGGCCGCCGGCCACCCATTGTATTCAGACTTTTATGAAATAAACAACCCCCTTTGATAGAACTTTGTTCTTGAAACCCTTATTGTATCTGCATGTTGCGATACTGAAGGATCGACTTATCATCAAGAGCATCCATCTCTTGGCGTGGCGTCTACGACTTGATACTTCTGGTTCCTAGCTGTTATATAGCTAGCGGGTCAAAGTCCTCCTCCATCCCGGTTCCTGACGGTTTCTACCTCGTTGCACGATCATCAACTTGCGGTGTTTAAGGGTCGTCTGCCCACGGTTGCAGCGGTTCACATCACGATCGAGGTTACTTGATGGGACAACAACGATGACGTCCCTCCAAATACTTAGAGGACGGCAGACAAATGCCATGTCCCGTCCCACAAACCGGAGAAACCCAAGTAGGGGCGCAACCCTAGCTCCACCTCTCCCGCCACCCCATAGGATCTAGCAGATCAGGTGGGGGAATTGAAGAAGCAAAACACCGAGATGGCGGCACTGATGAGATTATTAATCTCCCAAGCCCCGATGAAAACTTGAGAGAACTCCCAAGAGTCGGATCGACAACCAGTATGGCAGACTCTGACGAGATGTTCAGACCAGTATGACATCACCCATCCGGCCGTACACATAGTCATGCAACAACTGTTGGATTAAACCCTATTGAGCATTCCTCCGCCCCATGGATTTGTACCGCCGGCAATCAAGGCGTACGACGGGATCGGGAACCCCGACCAACACCTGCTAACCTTTACCATTGCCATGTAAATGTTTAGTGCGTCGGATGCCACCTATTGTCGAACTTTCCCGAGCACCCTAATGGGAGCTTCCCTGACATGGTACGACAACCTTGCTGAAGGAATCATAAAAAATTGTGAAGAATTATGCCAACTGTTCTTGCATAAGTTCAACAACCAAAGATAAACAGGGCAGAATATAACTGCCTGCTTGGGGCTCAAGCAGAGTCACAACTAAACACTCTGCCAATACTATGACAAATGGGCCAAAGTCATGACCTCAGTGCCTAACATAACGTTGGACATCTCTCTCCACCACATCAAAACCATCACGCTTAACACCAAGCTGGTCAAAGCGTTGGTACTGAAGGTGCCCAAGACCCATACTGAACTGGAAATCCAATGTGCTGAGGTCGAGGAGAACATAGTCATGATACAAGAAGGATCGGGATTGATTTATGACCAAGGAAAGGAGAGTGGCGGTGGCGGATACAACGACCGAAAGGAAAAACGTCCATATGATAGGGTTTGAGACTCAGTTGAATTTATCTGGGACTTGGAAGATCAATTGATTAGAGGATTTGGCATTTTTATAAAAAGGGTGTTTGTTCTATCCGCTATATATCATGTCTATATAGATCAAATGGTTCAACGTGTTGAGCTCTAGGTAGCTAGATCTTAGTGAGCTATGTGGGATATTCACATGCCCCCATAGTTTAAGAATTTTGTATGGTGTCTTGCAATTGGGGAATAGGGCTAGATAATCACTGAACTGATCTCTGAATCTAGAATATGTAATACCTAATATGGTAACTGAGTACTAGATAAAGAGACTAAAAAAATCAAGAACGAGAAGTCAAAATCGATACATTTATAGAGGAGAAGTTTCCTTAATGAATATGTCGTTAATCGAGCAACAAAGTCACAACCGATAATTATAATAGTGCAACTATAGTTTCTCTATTATACAATGCAAAAATCTAACTATACACTAGTACAGTTGTACTCTCCTAGTATCTTTTTTCATAAACGATTATTTTCCTCCATCACATCTCCTCTTAATTCAGACTGAGTGAGCGGAGTCGGGGGAGACTACCCAGGCCTAAGATTCATCATCCACGACTCAAATTGGTCATATTTGTTTACCTATATTTATGAGTAAGATAATATGAAAAGTTAAACTTGTAAGGTGTGAGCGTGTCGGAGTGGTTATCGGGCATGACTAGAAATCATGTGGGCTTTGCCCGCACAGGTTCGAATCTTGCCGCTCACGTGCTTTTGTTTTTAGTTTATGTAATTGTATTTGTATGAGCGATCTAATAGGTTGGACTATAAACCACTTACCAGAAAGATATAGTACAATCTTGATATGATTATGATTCAACAATGGTTTATAACAATTTTAATGGTTGAACTAAATACTGTTAGACTCACCAGTTCGGGCTCTTACAACTTTGAAAACCATGCTGCTAGTTCGCACATATATACCATGGCTTCACATAAACGATGGTTTTGTACTTCCCATCTTCTCTTACGAATGGAACGAGCGATGTGAGTCTCTTGTGTCTTCAAAGTTGAGGCTCAAGGTGAATCAATGTTAGGATCCCACCACCATCGATCGCAAGAATAGTATGTCGCTGTCCATTCTATGCCAAATTCGTACACATATTTGTTTTTGGGTTCCTCCCTAGAAAGCTCATACTAGTATAGTTTGTGGATTGATCTTAAAATCTAGACAAATCTACCATAGTTTGTCGATTTGGTACTTGAGATATTACCCAAAAATCACTCACTCAAACCAAAAACCACTCACTCTGGTGTCATTTACTAGCAACTTAATGGGCTCCACACCTATAACTTCTACTATTCATTCATATTGCAAATCAAGCTTTGATTTCTATCGTATTTCTTAGTATAGTTCTCTTTATACGATTATCCCTTCTTTTGGTGAGTAAAAGTGTTCGATTCATTAAAAAAAAGCCAAAAACAAATTTGTAGCCAAACCTTTCTGGAAAATGTCAAACATAGCCAAAATTATTTGCGTCACACTTTTTAGACCAAACTTTTATTTTTTAGGACAAACATAGCCGACATTCGTTAAAATTTTAACACCGTTAGTGACTGTACAAACGGAGCTGACGTGGCATTCACTTGACCGGTCAACTAGATGCCACGTCATTATTTAAATTTAAAAATTAATTAATTAATTTAGAACAAAATAAAAGAAAAAAATAATTTTAATTTAAGTCATTCTTTCTCCACATACATATGCCTCCACCACCACCAACCTCCAGCCGCCGTCACTCCACTCGCCACCACCAATCTCCCATCAGATCCTTTGTTTTCTTGTAATATGAATCTCTCTGCTTTACAACCTGTCAGAATCACTGCGCCTTGATCCACTGCGTCCACCAATCACATCGTGTCCGTACCTTTCTTGTCTCCTCTCCGACAGCCATAGCCGCAGGAGCCACAGTAATGATCCTCGGAGGAATTTCAGGCTACCGATAGAACTTCAAGCCCGAGATTCTCGCATCCCTTTCGAAGAACTTGGTTCTGTAGCCCCTCTGCTGCGCATTTCTCCATAACCCTAATTCTCTCCCAAACCTTATCCATAGCTGAAATATACTCGCGGCTCCCGAAAACATTCAATTTTTTCTCCTCTGCCCATTCTCTCAACACCGATTCTGGCGTTCTGACGCAAGCGGACCAGTTGATGGCGCTGACAGTGGATCCGGTGAGGACCGCAATGTTCCCGACGTCGGAGGGGAAGATACCGCCCTTCTCATACATTTGATCAAAGGAAGGACCTTCGAGGGAAGAGTTATCGGAAGAAGTGAAGTAGTTCCCTTTCTCTAGAACGAGAACCTTGTGGCTGGAAGCGGCGAGGATTGCTACCGCGACTCCTCCCGCTGCCGGAGCCGACAACCAAGACGTCGCATTAGATCCTGTAGATGTCGCGCCGGTATCCTGTTTTGTTTTGATGAATAATTCTTAATTAAAAATAATTATGTGGTAAAATGTTGGACACATCACTTTGGGGGTTAAATTTTCGTTAATTTGGACGAAAAAGTTAACAAAAAACAAAACATTGCCATTTTTGGATTATGAATAGTTTTGGTTATATTTGACATTCTCGCTAAAGGTTTGAATGCAAATTTGTTTTTGGCTGAGTGACAATACTTTTGTAAAACAAATTTATTTTAGGGAAAATGGTACTTTCCCCCCTCTACTTTGCCAAGTTAACAAACAGCCCCCTATACTATGAAATGATCAATTTACCCCATCCTACTATGCCAACGTAACAAATAGCCCCTTCCATCCAAAACTCCATCCAAAATTCCGTTAAGTGATGACTCACCAATATGATTCATCCATAATTAATGACAGTACATTGTCACATCATTTGTGACAGTACATTTTTAGTACAAAAGGTAATAAAAATATTATTTTAAATTTATAAATTAAAAAGTATATATTTAATTTTTATGGATTTTATTTATTTTCATTTTTTCAATTAAAGTTAATAATTATTTTGTACTTAAAAATTTCAAAGTTATTTTTAGAAAAAATTGTATATTTATTTTAGAAAAAAAATTATTTCATTTTTATATTAAAATTCATAAACGAAATATTTTTTATTTTAAAAATATGTTTTTTATTTTTTATTTATAAATTTAATTTAATTCTTTTTATAATTTTTGTTTTTTCTCTTTTTAGTTTAGTTGCGATGGATGAAAGTCGTTGATGTGGCAATGTACAGTTATTAATTGTGGATGAGTCATATTGGTGAGTCATCACTTAATGGAATTTTGAATGGAAATTTGGATGGAAGGGGCTGTTTGTTAGGTTAGCATAGTAAGAGGGGGTAAATTGATCATTTCATAGTATAGGGGCTGTTTGTTAACTTGGCAAAGTAGAGGGAGGCAAAACACCATTTTCCCTTTATTTTATATAATCATCCCTGAGCTTACTAAAAAGCCCTGGCTTAATCATTGATGTTCAACCCGACTCTTACAGTTACAGGTAGAGCTGTCAAACGGGCGGGCCACGGGTCGGGTTAGTCGGGTTGCCGGTTAGTCGGGTTGCCGGTTCATCGGGTTGCGGGTTAGTCGGGTTGCGGGTTCGTCGGGTTGCGGGTTCGCCGGGTTGCGGGTTCGCCGGGTCGCGGGTTCGCCGGGTCGCGGGTTCGTCGGGTCGCGGGTTCATCGGTCGCGGGTCGGGCGGGTCTCGGGTTGCCCACGGGTTATTACTTACTAGTCTCAACTCTCAACTACAATTTGCAAAATTTTATGTAAATTTTTTTATGTGATAAATAATTTTAAAATATATTAAATTTTTAATCGCGAGTAGGCTTAACTCTTAAGGATTGTAGCAGTTGTTCATATATTAAAAATAATAATTCATTTTTATAAATTAAATATACTTATAATAAATGAAATGAAATTGAATATACTTTAGCTTTTAAGGTCTAGGAGGGTTTAACATTGGACTCATTTATAAATTTAATTAATTCTTTCAAAAAAGTATCAAATCTAGCGACTTTCTCTTTATGACATTTTTAGATCAAACGTTTTGATTTTATGTTAGATGACAAATATAGTCAACGTTCTTAAGATTTTTAACACTGTTATTGATGGTGCTAAGTGTTACTGATGGAGAAGACGTGAGTCTTGCATAGATGCATTCTAGTTTCTGGTTGCTGCAGGATTCATTGTTGTTGAGTGTTGACAATGCAGAATGAATATTTTGTTATAACACTTTTTCTTTATAATTTTGGTTTGAAGGTTGAAGTATGGATGAGTGGTTTAAACTTTAATGTTCATCAGTATTGTGTTTCTATATATCAACAGGTTTGAAACTTGACTTTTGGATTATTCTATGAATTATGAATGTTTGGTGTCGAATTATGTAGTGTTGCATACTATATTAGTTGCTTGTATTGCTAATTGGTGAAAGAACTTAAAAACATGGATATGGACATATGGTGCAGAGCAGTCGTGCTCGTTCAGGTAGATTGAAGTATTTACAACTATGATTGTCAATGTTATATATAATTGATTTTAATTATTTTGGAAATAAACTTGGTGAAGTCAGAAGTAGATTAAATTTTTTATATCTTCAATAATGACATAATGTTGATATTTGAAGCACTGAATATTATGAATTGTGTGACAATCGGGTTATTCGGGTCGGGCGGGCGGGTTGCGGGTTAGTCGGGTTACGGGTTCGTCGGGTTACGGGTTAGCCGGGTTGCGGGTTAGTCGGGTTGCGGGTTAATCGGGTCGCGGGTTAGTCGGGTTGCGGGTATCGAGTTGCGGGTTCATCGGGCTGCGGGTTGGATTGTTGACTTTTTGGTCAATCGGGCCACGGGGCGGGCTGGGCGGGTTTATCGGGCCGGGTCATTTTGCCAGCTCTAGTTACAGGTGTGTTGGGCTATTGACATCTTCAGAGTTTACAACGTTGACAATTGTATAAACCAAGTAAAAATCATATAAAGCGCTTGTAGCTCAGTGGATAGAGCGTCTGTTTCCTAAGCAGAAGGTCGAAGGTTCGACCCCTTCCTGGCGCGTTTGATTTTTTTAGGCTTTCGATTTTTCGACTGTCATTACCGCCTTCGATTACGCTTTCAATATTTCCAAGCGAAATTTGAGAGTTTCTAGTTTCTATTCCACCCACAATTTCCCAATCTGATCCATGTCCATCCTTGGCGATGATGGCCGCGGCTTCGAGCTGGCCAGGAAACTGGAGTCTGTTGGCGTGTGGCGGATGTGGTTGGGCGACGCTCTCTACTCCAGTTTCGTTCACTTCCTTTCTTCTCCTTCCTCCTGGGACTCTTTCATGCGAGCCGACGACCTAAAGTCAAAAGCTCACATTCACCTCCAGCTCCGCTCCCGTGCTCTTCTCTTCGATAAAGCTAGCGTCTCCCTTTTTCTCAAGTCCGCTAGCAATCCCTCCCCTTCCACAGCGATTTCGAAGCTTAATCCTAACTGTAATGGTTTTTATTTACAATTTTTCTGCTTACGTCTAGTGGTTTCGTGATGGAAATTGATCTAATTCCCCAGTTCTTTATGAATCCTCTTTCTTCGTGCTTTAGACTTGCAGTTACATGGCGACGATGTGTATTACACTCTGGAGGACATGGATCAACGGAGAGACGGTGGCAGTGGTGGTGTTGGGACAAATATGCCGACATCTAGGGTATGTTCCGAACTGTTAGTCACGAAGAGGAAATTGTCATTGGAGTTACAAGAACATGAACTTTGTAATTGAAATTTATGACACGAACTTGAGGATAGTAATTGAAATTGAGGTTCGAATGTTTGCTGGCTGACTCAATGAGGGAAATGTTGCAACTGCATTTATGATTCTTGCAACCATTTTTCTTGGGGCCTGCTGTTGGTTCTAGGTCTCAATCCTGAAACTACCTCAGTCAGTCAAGTTATTGGTTTGGATGTTTCATGGTTCTTAGGCAAGGGAAGAGTTGGTAACATTTTAAGTTGTGTGTATGAAATCAGTTAGCCAAGTCTTAATTTTTTATGTTTCTACTCTAAATTTCAGCTAATGCTTGCTCGTGTAGCTTGGAACTTGTGATGTTCTAAAACAGTTTTCTGTGAAAAACAATCAGTTTGCTTCTCTCATTCACTTTTAGCTGACCTTGCGGTATTGACTGAATATGCAGACTCATCCTAAATCTGCTCCTTCTATTGGAGCAAGATATTGTAGTGATTTGGATATGGATAATGTATCACAGAAGTTCAGGAATGACGAGTTTCCGGAAACATGGTACAGCCAGTTTATAGGGAAGCATAAAAATAACAGGCTATTTAAGATGCCACATGGGGATAGAGAGGCAGACAAACGTTCTCCTGAAGATATGTCTAATTATCTTAAGCTTAGAGACAGACATAAAAGAAGCCGTGTTACATTTAAGCAGGAAAGTACATCAGGATTGCATCCCGACTCTGTTTTAGAAGGCCGAAGCTCAGTTGATGATGATGTGTCTTTCTTTCCAGAAGTAATGTTTACATCAAACTGTGTACCTGATAGTGCACTACCTCCTATTGTTAGAGCCCAGGACAACAACAAAATTGAGTTTCATGGGGTTCTTGACTCATTGCCTCAAACCAGGAATGCTGTAATGATAGAGAGGCTCGGTATCAGTGTGGAACAGGGAGAAAGCTTCCATCGTAGGAAAAATGGGTCTGAAGGGAATATCAAAACTCTTAGTGAAGAACAAGCACTGCAGATGTCAAAAAAGGTGGTTTCCCACATGTTGAGTCGAGTGGGTTTTGATGGTGCTTCAGAGGCTCCAGTGGAAGTCTTTTCTCAATTGTTTGAATGCCATCTTAGTAAACTAGGCCACACATTGAAAGTTCTTGCTGATAGTTATCGGAAGCAGTGTTCAGCTATTGAGTTACTCAAGATGTTTCTTCAGACTATGGGACACAGGTGCGTGTATAATTGAGTTCGTCTTCCTTTGTGGTTTATTGTTTTCTCCTGCTATGTGGTTACACTGTGCAAATATTAGTCTTCTCTTAAGATATTATTGGCATCTTAATTTGGGATTCAGTCTGCAGCATCAGATTTCGTGAATTGCTTACAAACGAAATAGGTTCCTTTTGTCTTTAGGCTTGAACAGTTATCAGACTGTCATGCGATGGAATTCTTACAAGCGAAATAGATTACTTTTGTTTGCTCATGATATATGCTGTTCTTACGTTTTTTCTGTCTCTTTCTAGTAACCTTGGATCATTAATGGAGCTCATCAAGGATGGCAGAAGGAATGTCATCCAACAAACACAGCAACAAGTACATGGAATGCAGCCGCAAATGCAGACCCAACACCAAAATCCTCTTCGATTACCTCAACAAGTATGCAAGCAGCATTTGTTCTTTGTTCTGGACATATCTTTCATTCTCGCATCTCAGTGTTTTAACATGGGTGCTGTTTCTTACACCGTGCTTGGAAATCATTGTCAACTATTTCTGGTTGCATTGGTTATGTCACTCTGTCATTTTAAACAATCCTTCAACCTTCTGTATTAATTAAATTACCTTTACACTCAAAATTGCATGGTTTTCATCAATTCCCACATCTAACGAGAGGCTATGTATGTGTAAATGTTATCTGGTTAGTCTGTTTAAAAACTAATTAATGCCCAGCCATAATATAGTACCTATTTGGAAAATTCACATATTATACCCATTAGTTCAATGTTGTATTTTTTTCTGAGCAAAAAAAAAAAAAAGTTCAATGTTGTATTTGGAAAATTCTTTCGAACTCTGTAGATTCAGGTTTGCGTGACCAATTTGAATGGGATACTGCAAAGCTATGGGCCATCTGATAGGTTGTAATACATTGCTGGCTTTTTAATTAAATCGAACTGATCTGATAAACATTTACTATGTACTTGTCATAATTCCAATGAAATGCAATCAGATGATAATGAAGTCAATTGTGAATTTTGTCATTGGTGAAGTTACAGATGGCAAGACAGACACATCCACAGATGCAACCGATGATGCATCCCCAAAGTTTGAGTTTCCAGCAGCAGCAACAGTTGGAGAGGATGCGCAGGCGTCAACAATCAGCTTCTCGCCCTAGTATGGATGCGGAGAAGGAAAGACCACCAATGGTGCAAGTGAAGGTTGAAAGTGCACCAGATTTGCCATTGGAAAACAATGCGTTTAATGCTATGCACGGTAGACATCCACAGATGCAGCAGTTCCGGCAACAACAACTTGCAGCAGCTGCAATGTCGAATCTCCATGCACAGTCCAGCAATCAGCTTAGGCAGTTTGCTTCATTACAACAAGTTCCTCAAGTGCAATCACCGTAAGGAAAAGATTGAAAATTTGGATGAATGTTGTGGGTGATCAAGTGATGTTATTATATGTTTTGTCTATGTTGCAGGAACATGGGTGGTATTGTGAGGGCTCCTCCTGTGAAGGTTGAAGGTTTTCAGGAGTTGATGGGAGGAGATGGTTCACTGAAGCACGAGTCTGAAGAGAACAAACTAACCTCTCCTTCCAAGTAAATACTTCTCAGTTGGAGGAAAGGGGTACAACTTCTGAAATTCTCCCATGTTCTACCCCCAACATGTTGACCATTTGATTAATTAGGTTGGGTCATATTAGGGAGAACTTAAATATGACGATTCCCGCTTAGCATTTTGTGGTTCACATTGGAGATTAGATGATAATGCATATCTTCAATCTGATTTTAGGTAGTCCAAAGGAAATTTGCTATGTTGATACAAATAGTCGCAAGTTCAGATGTTTTTTATGTAAAAAAATTTCGAGTCTGATCAAACTCCCCCAATCTAGACTTTCAATTGACGCCCGTTTACAAGATATATATGTTTTAAAGTCATTGATAAACGGCCTGTTTTTCAGAGATTGTTACGTCGTTAACGTCAGGAACATCAGGACATGACAATAAAATGACTGGAGGTTGATGATAAGAGTGGTCGTAGGAGATGGATTATTGAGATTTGACGATTGGATATTGGAGGTTAAGAGCTTGCGGTGGAGGTTGGGTGATTACGAGAGAAAGGATAAGAGGATAAAATTCATTTCTCGGTAAAAATTAACCAAAATGAAAAAAGACGTCGTTTTGGTTTGCTGACGTATTAAATCTGACAACCTATGGGTTGAGTTAGCATAATATGTCACCAAAATGGTAACAGAGTTTATCAAAATTCTAATGGAAGTGTTTCTTTGTTAAGTGTTCTAAGTAGAGGGATGTTTTTTTTTGCAAATAATTGTAAGAGAGCTTATTTGTTATCTTTCAATAGTACAAGGGCCTCTCGGCTTATTATCCTTATCCATAAATAATAATCTGATGGGTAGAAATCACTCGGTTTGGGTGGATAGTTAGGATGAATGTATGATTATCTATTGATCTTCAATGGGAGTTGTCAATTGCTAATATGAAGACTCCCTAAGTGTCCTTATATAAGTATTCTTTCCCTATTTTTTGTTTTGTTTTATCGAGTGATTAAATCGGTTGGTTGTTAGATCAAATGAATTTTGGGTATCAAATATAATATTAATTATGTGGGTTGGGAGAGGATCTGCGTCCAAACTTTTAAGTTTGGATCCTTCCAAACCATTTGACAGGAGGGGTATTTCCGTCATTAAAAAAATTAAATACTCTAACCCTAATGGATCAAATCACTCCAATCTCCCCTGTCTCTTTCTCTATTATCCTTCTTCTCCGATTCTTCACTCCCAGCCACTACTCCGGCCACCTCCTCGTCATCGCTGCTCGACCGTATCTCCGGACGTCCTTCGCCTCACCGCAGCTCCACCTTGTCACCGGTCCATCCACTCCTCCCCACTCAAAGATACACTTTAAGGACGGTAGATCTGAAGCAAGCGGATTTGAGACCTATTCTCCTCATCCTCGAGCTTGGATTTCGCGTCGGAGATCTCGGTGAGTAGGTCGTCGACCTCTCTCCTTCTTCATCTTCCGATCCATCTCTCGATCCTCTCCCGCCGCCTCTCTCGTTCCTCTTCCTCTTCCTCTCCCGCCATCTCTGCCTCTACGTCTGCCGTTCTCACTCTGTGCAAGGGTGGCGTCGGGGCGTTGGGCTGGCGATGCTTGGCGGTGGAGTTGAGATTAGGAGGAGGAAGAGAAAGAGGAGAAGGATATGCTTAGCCGGTGATGGAAGAAGAGGCGGCGGAGACCGCTGCTATGGCTCCGATTATGTATTTTGATTTTGTGTAATTCTTTTAGGGTTTTGAATATAAATTAAATGGCAGAGATATACAGTTTGGTATGATTAATCTTCTTCCCCTATTTTTTGTGTATAGTTTTGATCAGATTCAATTCCCAAACTTACCAAACTTACCACCAACTAGGAGCAGTAGCTATTGCAATTGCCTAAGCTTGTCTCGCTCTCATCATCCTTCTGATATTGCAATAACATTTGATGTTGTGTTCTCCTGTTATTGTTCATATTTGGTTTCACTTTGTATTTTTGTTTGCAACCATTCTCTTTGTATCGATTGGTTAATTAGGTAACTCGATTGGTTAACTAGTTAACTCGATTGGTTAATTAGTTAACTCGATTGGTTAACTTGTTAACTCGATTGGATAACTAGTTAACTCGATTGTTAACTAGTTAACTCGATTGGTTAACTAGTTAACTCGATTGGTTAACTAGTTAACTCGATTGGTTAACTTGTTAACTCGATTGGATAACTAGTTAACTCGATTGTTAACTAGTTAACTCGATTGGTTAACTAGTTAACTCGATTGGTTAACTTGTTAACTCGATTAACTAGTTAACTAATAATCTCGTTAACTAGTTAACTTGTCCTCACCGGAAAAGTCGCCGGAAAACATGTTAACTAACTAGTTAACCGTAAAAACTCAAGTTAACTAGTTAACTAGGTATTAATAAAAAATCATGTGAACAAAGTTATAAGTAAAAATCAAGTTAACTAGTTAACTTGTCCTTGCCGGAAAAGTCGCCGGAAAAAATTGCTCAGAAAAGTCGTCGGAAAAGTCACCGGAAAAATCACCGGCGACAGTGGCCGGTGACAAGGTGACCGGCGACGAGGTGGCCGACTGTCAACAGAAAATATATAAATATAATAATTAAATATAATAATAAAATATTTAAATTAAATATAATAATTAAATTATGTGTGTAAAGTCTGAAATACCCTTATCAAATGTGGACCATTAGATTGGTCAAAGGGTCAAACTAGATCTAATGGTTGGAGGAGGGTTTGGAACTTTCCAAACCAGCAATCTCCTGGACGCTGATCTGCTGCCTATGTGGGTTACATGGTCATGAAAAAAATAACACTACAAAAACATGAGTGATGACAATGTTAAATTTTGAAGTTTAGGGGTCGTTTACTTGAGAGATTTGGGGCTCAAATCTCTGCTATAGAGATTTAGGACGAAATCTCCTGTTTACTTCACAATTGGAGATGGAGATTTGGGGAGGATTAGAGATTTCAAGGTGGGCCCCTAGAGATTTGGGGTGCTTTCTGAAATCTCTACTAAGACCAGAGATTTGAGGGGGATTTGAGAGATTTGGGGCTCACTTTACGAAAATAACCCCAACTAACTTGTCTAATATCAAAACGGAGATGATGAATGAAGTCATTTTGGTCTTTCATAATATCCATATTTATTATCATTTTTTATATTTTTAGAATTCTCTACACCAAATCACCTAAGTGAACATAGCTTTTTGAAATAGTTAGAGAATCTCAAATCTCTAGAGATTTCAAATCTCTAGAGATTTGAAATTCTCTAAATCTAAATCTCTCAAGTGAACGACACCTTAGTGTCCATACTGTTACAAGTCCAAATTTGAGTGATCACGAATTTATTTGACTCCATGTCGGCTCGATCAGCAAAAAATTTAAAAATCCTAGTTTGGAAATCGATTTTTAGGTTACCCTATTTTGAGAAGCGAAATTTGCAATTACCCTGAAAAAATCCCGGGTCCCGCCGGCCGGCACTTTCCCTGCTCCTCCATTTATATTTTTATTCCAACCGCCACCGGATACATTAACCCATCCCTTCCTCTCCTTTTACCTAAAGGCGTCGCCGTACCCTCCATCTCCAATCCTTATTACCATCTCCGTCAAGCACAGGTGAATACTTCTCTTGTTTCGTACAGATTCATAGGATTCTGGCTTTTGTTTTTTTGCGCAAATCTTGAGTTAATTGAAATGGTGCATCTGGGGGGACCGAATCAATTTCGCAGCAATTTGTGAATAGAAGATGCGATGGGGGCATCCAGACTGTCCGGGATGCAGAAGCAAGTTCTGAGCATGTACCGAGGGTTTCTCCGTGCTGCTCGTTTGAAATCTGCTGACGAAAGGAGGCAGATCGAAACCATTGTATCTGCGGAGTTCAGGCGAAACTCGGAGCAAGTGGATCGCAAGAATTTCGTATACATCGAGTACTTGCTCAACCGTGGGAAGAAGCAGCTTGATCAGCTAAAGAGTCCAGGTGTTGTTGGATTATCATCTTTCAAATGTCGGCCATGATACTAATAATTTTTTCCTTCATCGATATGTAGTTTTTCCTAATTTTTTTCGTATTGATAATCAAAGTTCATTCGTAATGACAATATTGTAGTTTGTTTGATCCGTGTTTCTGAGATCTGAATAACAATTACATCAAAAGTAACAGCCTTTGACAAGAGAGATGTTTCCATCTATATCAACAGAATTCTCAATTCTTGTAACATATTACATCCCTAACTAAACAAACAACACCGAAGCTGACCGACTCAGATCCCAGCAACAACCAAACACCAGGGAACTGGGTTATATAATAGTTTTCAGGGTCGAAGCATGTAGAGGAATATGCCACCTGCAACCGCAACGTTGATGGACTCGAAGTCTTTTGCCATAGGTATGCTCACAAGCTCACATGCTTGTTGAGATTCATCAGTAAGCCCGTGTGCCTCGTTACCCAATACCAAACACAGCGGGACATCGGCTACACCTTCAACAAATTCTGTAGATAAACACGACACTGATCTTGATCCATCATTACTATCCGGGTGCCCTGCTAACAGCTTCATATTGAATTCCTCTACCAGGGCTTGAAGATGATTCCAGCTACCAGAAACTATAGGAACTTGGAACGAAGCTCCCCGGCTAGCTCGGAGTGCTTTCCCATTGAATGGATCACAACATCCAGGAAGCAGGAAAATGCCATCCTGTAGTATGCGTGCTTACATGTCAGAGCTGTACCAATTTTTGAATGTATGATAAACAAAGTCTATCTACCCTAATCAACTAAACTGCAAGATGTGGAAATCAGTTCAAGAGCGCTTCTTTAACTTCAATTAGTCTACTTACCCATTTGAAGGCCACAGCTGATCTGAGTAACGTGCCCAGATTACCTGGATCCTGCACCAAAACAACAATTGTTTTTCAGTCTGATATGCACATCTTTTTTACTTGCATATGCTGCAACTAGTTGAGAAGCGTGAAAAGAACCTGAATCCCTTCAAGAACAAGAATTCGATGGGGAGCTGAGAACCACTTCCGACAGTTTAGATCGCCATCTGCAATAAAGTAGCTGGTAGGAAATTTCATCAAAGCAATTGCATCAATGGATTCCGTGGATTGCACTTGTGAAAGCTTCTTCATCACCAAAGCGCTCACTCGAAGAGTACGAGCAGGGCAACTTTCTAGGTCAGGAGGAACATCGACCTTATCAAGAAGGAATAAATAATCGATTTCGGTGGTCCTTTCCTCAAGCGATTCTTGAAACTTGCAAATTTCCCTGTATAAATTGTATAATCTCCGCCATTCAGGACTTAAGTCGAACACCATGTACGCAATACGAAAGACAAACCAACGAATCATATAAACTAACAATGCGAAAGACCAGCAGATGTGGCGAGCAGATTTTGAGAGGTGCGGAGCAAAGTAGATGAACCGACGCACCTGATAGGGATGCTGCCTACAACCAGCGTGGCAGCATGGGAATGGCGATAAGGGGAGCTGCGACTGAGTTTTACACAGTGCCTGACAAATGGGTTTGAAGTGCTGGTAATTGAGTTGACATGAGAAGGTAGTGTGAAATTGGGAACGTCGGAGTCGCCATCATCTCTATTAGTGGAGTAATCAGAATTTGTATGGAGAGTGGCTAGCTTGAGCTTTGAAATAGGGAGCTTGAGAGACGGAGAGGGACAAAGAGACGGCGTCCAAGAGGTGTATGCGCTCTGCATCTCCTAACCAGCCCTCTTTTCTTCTCTGCTTCTATCCTCGCTTTAAGTTTGAAGAGGGGATACAAACGATTTGGTTTCTACTATGCGTTTGTATCTCAGTTTTCCCCAGTTACCTCTTTCGGGAACTGCTATGAGATTGTTTGTAGCTTGGGGATTAAAAAACAAAAAAAAAAAAAAAACAAAAATCAATTTAATTGCTACCTAGGTTATTTGGATTTTTAGCCGAAAAATATATGGATTGAATTTTTTATTATTAATTAAGACTTGGCGCGGTTCTGAAATGCCAAGACAATCGTATCTAAGGAAATAACTCAAATTACAATCCGAAAGTGGAAACGAATGAGACCCAAAAGGGAAATCATGCCCTCTATTCGCGAGAAAATCCGCCACCTTGTTGCCCTCACGGTACACATGGAGAATGTTGATCGACCAGCCGCGGGTTCGCAGTTTCCGGAATCTAAGAACCTCCCCGGCATGCTGGTGCATCAGCTCTTCCGTAGCAAGAAACAAGTCAATTGCCACACTTGAATCCATCTGGAGTTCAACTATACGAAAGCCCATATCCCAAGCAAGCTCTAACCCATGGATTGCTCCCCGGAGTTCAGCCCGAGTGACCGAACAGTGACCTAAATTCGAGGAGAACGCCTTCAAGCACTTACCATCCGAGCTGCGCAGAACTTCTCAGGCTGTAGCAACCATCTGCGCGTTGACCGAGCCAATGGGATGAACTGTTTTGTATTTGTACCTATCGTTGTCAGTTGTGGTTTAGTGTAGAGTTGTAACATGAATTGGATATGTGGAATCGGCTGAGTTGAATTGTGCTGTGTAATTCTGTTGTGTAACTGTGTTGTGGAATTGTGTAGTGGAATTGTGTAGTGGAATGTGTGTGGAATTGGTGTATGGAATTTGACAATGGAATTGGTACATGGAATTGGCTAGAGGAATTGGGACTTGGTTTGATTGATTGGAATTGCATTGTTGATTTGTGTAATTGATTTGGATTGTGATATGTAGATTGAGGTTTGGAATTGGATTAATGTTGAAATTGATGGTGGAACTATTGATGGTCTTGATGATGTGTATTGGATGGATTTGAGGAGGAATTGATGAATGGAATTGGTAGACGAATTTAAGGGATGAATTGATTGATGTGATTGAATGAAATGTTAGAATCTGAAGGAGCCTGCACTGCCCCCTAAAATTGCACTATGGGTGCTAAGTGCCTCTTCGAGGGAAAGAGGTGCAGTCACGTCTTCAAGGGAAAGGCGTGATTTGTTTGGTTGAGTCAAGTTTACGATTCCTTCAAGGGAAAGGTCTCGTGGTATCCTCCAAGGGAGAGGATGCGTCTTGGACCTCTCCAGGGGGAGAGAGGTGCGTCAGGCCGGCAGGGGTGGTGCGGGATAAACTCCTTATGGCGCCTAATGAACTCATCTAGATAATCATTTGAGATACATGTGTGTGGGTGTGACTGGTGTATGTTGTGTGTATTGGATTGTGCTTGTGCGATGCTTCTGATGAGCTGTGGTCGGTGTTGGATTGTATGAGAATGGATTGCGTGGTTGAGCTGAGTTGTAACTTTGATGTTGAACGCTTCGTGTTTTTGGTGATGTTAGGAATGCTGAACTGTTAATATGAAGTGTCGCCTAATAACTCACCTAGAGTGTAATGAGTCTAGTCGTGTCTTGACTGTGTGATGTGTTGAGTCTGTGGAACAGAGTTTGGGTTGGATTGTGCTTGGTTGATGTCGGTAACTGTGAATTGTGAGTTGTGTGGTTGATGGATGAATATGGGTGCTATTCGTGTTGGATGATGTACTGTGGCTAAGTGTTGTATCGTGTTTCTGATGACTCCGTTGATGATGTTGTGTTGAGGATTGATGACTTGAGTACATTGCTGAATTTTTATTAACTGTATATACACGGTGGAGGTAAGTTCTTGTGTGATCTCCTAGCGGCATATTAGGAATTAAAATGAGAATGGCTGTGTCAGATCCCGTTGATTGTTTGCGTGTGGAGTTGGGATCGCCCTTAGGCTAGGTTCGGCGCATAGTTAAACCCAGTGGGTTCACTCAGTTTCATTAGGAAGCTGATCCCCCTCCAGTTTCTCCTTTCAGGTGCGCGTGGTTAGAGTGTGTGAGTTAAAGTTCAAGAGCTTCTTTGTGTGTCTAGTGTCGAAGTGTTGTTGGCATGGAGAAGATCTTCGGAGGCTTGGAAAGGAGTTGACCATCTTTTGGTTTTACGTTGACTATTTTGGATTGGGTTTTGTATCAGCGGATTTGAACTTCAGAAATGTAGATGTTTCATGGTTTGGATTTGAACTATTGCTATAAGCTTTTGGATTTTAACGATGGAGGCGCTTCCGATTTACTCTTGATTTATGTTTTAATCAATTCCAATGTTGTTTCTCCTTTAATTTCATTGCTGTATCTTCGAGTGATACTCTTAACCGGTTCGACCACGGGTTTACCCGGGTCGATTCAGGACGGGTGTTACAGTAAGTGCTTCCGGCCCTTCTTGGGCTTCGGTGGTGGCCGCACAAAGTCGGATCTTTGCTATGTGGTTGAATCGACTGAAGCAGTGAAGAATGGTGTCCTACGAATTCCAAAGGAGATAGTCGAAATTGGAGAAAAGAAGCTTGCCAGTGCGATAGTGGCGCAATTTTTGGATTCAATCCCGCTGATTAAGGTCATCCGTAGTATGCTGAATTGATTATGGGGATTTGAGGGTGAGGTTGTTGTTTCAGTAATGTCAGACGGTTTCTTCCTCATTGAACTGGTGTCGGTGAAGCTGAGTGAGTGGATTTTGGCTCCTTCCTGGCACGTGCACCATTCTGCAATGATTCTTCGGAGGTGGCACAAAGGCATCGCTCAGGTCGATTTCGCTCCAAAGGAATTGTCAGTTTGGATAACCCTCAAATCAGTGCCGCCCGCCTTGATTTCACCACAAGGTGTAAGCTGGGTTGCAAGTAAGGTTGGACAGCCTGTAAACAAGCTTGTTCGTGATGGCCTCGATGTAAAGGTGCGTGTGATTCATGATGTTTCTGTGGAGCCTCCTTGTTCTATTCCGATTGCCTTAGATGATGATGATGAAGTAGTGATCAAAATTGAGTATCATGAAGCTCGTGCTTATAAATGGAAGAATGTTTAGGTGGAAAAGGAAGCAGTTACCCGATATTCGAATAATGCAGCTGAGGGCATATCCCTAGGCAATGACCTTGAGCCACAATTGGGTGGGGAGGGGGCACCTAATGCTGATCTCGTGCTGCAGACCGGAGGGGGGATGGACAATGATCCCGAAACTTCTCCGCAAGTGCAGGGGTCACCCATCCAACGAAACCTTTAGGTTATGAGCCCTACAACAATATTAGTTACAACAGAGGGGATGCTAGTAAGTGATGAGGAGGTTGATGAAGAGATTGAAGTTGGAAGACCTATGTATACTAAAAGTACTGAAGATACAGAGAGGCCTATTGTTGGAGAGGGGGGGTGATAATGTTTCACTTCCTAAGCCTACATTAATGGATTTCATGAGTAAAGGTCAGCTTGTTTCTCCTAAAGGGATCACCCGTCACCCTAGGACAAGAAGAAGATGAAAAGAGTGGATTTGGATTGTTAGAGTGTAGTTAGGTCTGCCAGTGGAGGGTTTGATTTCTTTTGAAAATGGCGTGCAAAATTTTGTGGGTGGAAACAATGCAAAACACAAGGTGATATTGTTAGTTTTTTTGGTGGGAAAGGTGCAAGGCTGTGTGCTGGGGTCAAGGATCCCTGTTTCAGCAGGCTCTAACAGCAAAACAAGAAGAAGTTATTCAGATAGCTACAGGGAGCTTGAAGAGAAAGCTATTTTGAGTGTTTATAGTTGTCTTTTTTTGTCTCTTGTTTGGTCTCTTTGGTTTTCATATCGAGGGGTGTTATAATCCCCGAGATTGAAACTGATTGAGCTGGTTCTCTTAGTTCCTGACTTTGTACAGAACTTCACGAATTTGTTTTTTTTTTGGTCGAGCACACCCACGGAAGAGTATACCAAGAACAGCTAGACTAAGGAGGAGGGGAGGGGAGGGAGGGTTTGGGTGGGACACCCTTGGGGAGCGTAAGGAACAACGGTGTCAACAGCGGATGAGTTGGGAGAACTAATGCAGATTCGAGCAGGCGAATGAGGTAAGATTCAATAGTTGGGATCTGAGAGGGAGCATTGTGAGGGCTTGTCGAGCCACATTGTGAGCACTTGTGTTAGCCTCCCTTCTGACCGAGAGACATCTAATAGACGGATTCCTTGCCAACAACAATTTACATTCCTGGATGATCACGCCTGCCCGCGGATGTAAGAGTTTCTTATCTAGTAAATGGTTCGTTACCATAACAGCATCACCTTCAATGTCCATATGGACCATTGATCTACCAATACACCATCTCAATGCTTCATGAACTGCGAAGGCCTCGACCGTAACAACATCCGTGAAATGTGGTAATGACCGGACTCCCAGCGAAAAGAACGGACCCAGTCTCATCCTGAAGAATGAAATCGATAGCACCACCTTGTGCCCTACGAATCGCACCATCAACATTAATTTTGAGTCTACCTCTAGACGGAGGCCTCCATCTGGTAGGGGGAAAATGACATGTCTGGGGGGAGGGCGATGGGGGACATCATCTGGGTCCAAGTCTAACTCTGATTCAGCAATATGTGAATCCATTTGTGCTTTGAGCCCAGGTAAGATGGTTAGTTTGGAGTGAAAAACCACCTGATTGCGAGATTTTTCATATCCGCCACCAAAAGAAAATGATCTTCTTCCCCACCGGTGGAAGCAGCCGAGTTACTCTCCTCCAAATGATGAAAAAGTTGGAGCTAAGGATAGCTTGGAGAGGGATGTTCATCAAGGCCCCAAACCAAACAGCCAAAGGACAGAAAAGGAGTAAATGAGAGACTGTTTCATCTGTGTACGCACACACTGGGCAGAGCGGACGATGTCCTTAATACGCGTGCTAAGTGCAACTCTAGTAGGCAAGATACCTAAGATGCATTTCTAGATGAAGAATTGGAGCTTGGGGGGAACAGGGAAAGACCAGATACTGTTCCAAGCTCCAGCATCCATAGGGGATATCGGGCCATAGATCGGAACCCGAGATAGGCTATGATGAACAAGGTCATAATAGGAATGGACCGCGTATGCACCTGAATCAGAAAACTGCCACACAAATTGGTCAGGGAGTTTTTCCAAGGGGAGTGGGATTGAATTGATGAGTGATACATCGACTGGAGAGAAAACTTGGTTGAGCAGTAAGCCATCCCACAAACCGTTGTTTATAAACACAGATACTGTTGTGGTTGGGTCTCAAGGAAACGCAGAGGGGATGCAGATTGGGGGGCGTGGAGGAATATCCGGTATCCAGTTATCCCGGAAGGCAGCAATCCACGCCCCTGTGCCTACCTGAATTCTCAAGCCACGGATAAGGAGGTCCCTACTAGCCAAGATGCTACTCCATCCCTAGGACAGACGTGAGCCTTCTACTGCCTGAAAGAATGTGGAGTCATGAAAGTATCTACCTTTGAGTACCCGAGCCAGGAGAGAGCTAGGTTCAGATACTATTTTCCAGCCTTGTCTAGCTAGAAGGGCAAGATTAAAATGATGTAGATCACGAAAACCTAGACCCCCTCACATTTAGGGGCACAAAGTTTAAGCCATGCTACCCATCTAATCTTTTTGTTAGTAGTAGTATGACCCCACCAAAAATCCCTAATCAATGTTGTTAATCATTTTATATTCCTCTTGGGGAGTAGAAAGCAGGTCATAGTGTAGACCGGTAAGGCTGAAAGAACTGATTTTATTAGAACCTCCATCCCTGCAGGGGACAAAAATTTTCCTTTCTAAGGTTGAAGTTTGTTAAGTACCAAATCCTCGACATATTTGAATGTTTCAATTTTTGAACGTCGAATATTCATTAGGAGTCCGAGGTATTCATCCATCTCAGAGGATTCACGCATCCTAAGAGCTCTTCCAAAGTCTGCTCGATCCGAATCAGAGGTAACTTTACAGAAGGTAACAGCCGACTTTCGAAGGTTAACTTTTTGGCCGCTTACTTTTTGGTAGCTAGCCAATAAGGCTAGTATATTCGTGATATCTTCTGTTGAAGCCCGAAGAAAAAGGTATGTGTCATCAGCGAACATGAGGTGAGTGAGAATAGGCGAGTATGCATTAAGGCGAACTCCTGCCAGGCTATCCAAAGCTTGAGCATGGACGAGCATAAGAGACAGGCCTTCGGAGCAAATGGCAAACAACAGAGGAGAGAGTGGATCACCTTGCCTGAGCCCCCGAGATGAACAAAAAGAACCTTTATGTTGTCCGTTGAAAAGAACCGCGAAAGACGTGGTAGTCACGCACTTACGTATCCAGGCGACCCATAACTCAGTAAAACCCATCATTCTCATCATAGTAAAAAGAAAAGGCCACTCAATTCTGTCATAAGCCTTCTCCATATCAAGCTTTAGGGCCATGTATTTAACTTGCTCGGAGGTCCGGCCCGCCATAAAATGCATAATTTCTTGTGCAATAAGGATGTTATCAGCAATGGCACGACCCTGGACGAAACCATTATGGGTAGGACTAATAATAAAAGGTAAAACTTGACCAAGTCTTTTTGTGAGGATTTTACTTATGATTTTGTATGAAACATTAATTACAAAGACCAATTGGACGAATTTCCTTCATAGTTCTAACCTCATGTACCTTAGGCAACAACGCAATCCAAGTGTGATTAAGTCCCGGAAGGAGATCCCCAGATTCAAAGAAATCTGTGATAGCTTTAGTAAATCCAGGGCGATCAGGTCCCAAAACTCATGAAAAAAGGCTGCAGGAAAACCATCCGGGCCTGGGGCCTGGTGTGCAAGATGGCAAAAACTGCTTCTTTGATTTCAAAAGGAGAGACTGGAGAAGTAAGTCTCTCATTCATTTCGTCTGAGACGCGACAATTGGCAGTGATAGGTGGAACTAATGACATAAAATTATTCGGGGGAGTTGTCCGTAGAAAATAAATCCTTCTAGAAGGAAACTGCAATTCGACTCATATTGTCCAGATCTGTAAAGGCCCGTCCTTGAGGATCCTCGAGGGACATGATTGAATTTTTGTGACATTTTTGTTTAATAGCATTGTGAAAGAACGATGAGTTTTGGTCGCCAAGTCTGGCCCACCTAGCCGCCGCCTTATGTTTCCAATAAAGTTCTTCTCTATATGCCGCATCCGCCAATTCTGACTAAAGGGAATAAACCAAATCCCACTCAATGGTTGGTTCTAGTCTAGCCCTCTTAATTTCCTCTTCTAATTCCTTCATTTGTCTTACAGAATTAGAGGATCCATTTCTGGCCCATTAAAAAAGCACATGCCTTAACCGTTTAAGTTTGTCATGCAATTTAAATTGTGGAGAACCAGACATAGGCCGTTGCCATTCACGATACCCCATCAGACGGACCTCTAGGCTTCGGGCCCACCATATATCGAACTTAAACTGATGCTTAAATGGCGAAGAGGGGAGGGGGGCTTGCCGAAGAAAAATTGGCAAATGGTCGGAACCCAAACAATCAACATGGGTGACCATCGTTTCTGGCCAAAATTGAAGCCAATCCAGGTTAATTAAAAATCTATCTAACCGATGTTTAATTAAAGTATTTTCTATTATATTATATTTTGACCACATGAATTGAGGACCCACGAAGCCTACATCAATTAACTGTAAATCATTAATAAACGCTGAAAAATCAGCTAATGACCTCGGAATCGGGTCATTGCCGCCTTGCCTTTCGGTATTGAGAGCGATCGCATTAAATTCCTCACCAATAATGAACGGACCAGACAACCCAAGAATGGCGGATCGAAGCTGAGTTAGTTGAGTGGCACGAATCGAAACAATCGTTGACAGATAGACACCAATTTAACAAATAGCAGTATTATTAAGAGGAAATCTATCTAATGGAAATGGCAAAGGAAAATGAAAATAGACGTTGACAAGATAGGTGGGGAAGCCAAGTAACAACTAAACCACCCCCAGATCCTACACCCGCCACATGTTCAAAATCTAAAAATCCCAAAGGCGCAAGTTTTATTCTAAGTCTATCTGAATCCATGCGAGTTTCACTTAAAAATAAAAATTGAGGACTAATTTGATGAACAAGTTCCAGCAGATTTCGATTTGTCAAGGGAGTCCCCAACCCTCGACAATTCCATGAGAGGCAACTCATTTGGCGATTGGGGGCCGATCTAGGTTGGCTACCTCCACCTCTTGAATAGTATCATCCTTATCCAACTCGAGCTCCTCATCATCCGCAGACCCAGAAACAAAAAGGGCATCCGTATCAAAATTAGCTCCCTGACTTGGTGTAGACCCATCAGCTGACTGCTTTACCCCTAGAGCCGGAACCTCTGAACAAATATTTGAAAAATCTGACACAATAATAGATTTTAATATTTTCGATCCAAAGTTCGAACCATACGGGCTGGGTGGGAAGTGAGGTTGGGCTGCCTCACCTTCTTCAAAATCAACTTCCAATTTGCGCTTAATGGATCCGGAAGGAGGAGCACCTTCCAATGGAGCGGGCCCAGTCGGTTGAACAATTAATGGACCAGTCGGCGGCTCCAGGCCGAACTTGAGAGAGGGTTCCACCCCTTGTTCCACTTCGGATGGGCCAGAGCCCACTGGCGGAGAGACAGCAGCAGACGGACGCGAGCCAGGAGGCTTGCGGACGCCGCTTGGGCCAGCAGATCCGGCGGTCTGCTTCAAGCTGTTGGGCCGTGGCTCCGGACCGACCCAAGTCCTCTCTCTATCTTCAGTTGGCAAGGCCTGAGAAGAAATCAAACCAGCAACATTAATAAAAATTGGGCCCAAGTCCACCACATAGGGAAAATGAAATAGATCAATAGCATAAGAATCAGGCCTAAAGGAAGGGGCAATGAGATGGACCTGGGAATTAACAGTTGGGCCCGTGAGAGATAGAACAGGCCGAGGGCCTTCAACCCCATGTCCAACAACCCGAGCTCGTCATCCTATCTGACGATTTTGGGCCCATTGGTGATGAAGGTTAGAAGACAACCCAGCCGCGACAGAAGGAGGAAGGCCTCCTCTACCCCTACGGGCCTAGGGACGAACGTGAATCAATCGTTGGAAGCTCGAACCTTCAGTTTCCCCCTCATCCGGATCAGTAACTCCACAAATCCATGAGTCCCGAATGAGAGGGTCAAAAACCAAATCCAAATGAGAGCAATCTCCCATAACATGACCCAGAAATCCACACAGGTAACAAATACAAGGGACTCCTTCGTATTGGAAGAAGACTTGAAACGAGGACCCATCCTCTCCTTTGATCGGAGCCGTTCCCAAGAAAGGATTGAACAGGTCCATCCGAACCCGTCCTTTAACATAACAACCTTCCGGCTTATGAGCATCAAAGTACCCCATGTGGACCACCTCCCCCATTGGCTCCAATAGCTTCCGTCCAACAGCAACAATGCGGTATGCAAAAGGCATTCCTATGATCTTCACCCAAATAAGCATAAAGCGAAGGGCATCAAACAATTCTTTGGAAGGAGACATATCATCAGTGAAATGAATAATAGCCTTCTGAAAGTACCAAGGTTGCTTTGCCAGCACAAAGTTACGCTTTGACACAGAGGGGAAAATAAATTGATATCACTACAAAAAAAGGTAGTTTAGCGTCGGTCACCGACCGACGCTAAATTTAATAGCGTCGGTCGACAAAACCGACGCCAGATGTGGTGACGTTAATATTTAGCATCGGTTTTAGGTCGATCGACGCTACGGCACAGACCGACCGACGCTAAATATGCGTTCACATCACAAAAAAAAAAGCTGCAGATGCAGCTGCAGCTTTTTTCTTCTTCTTCCCTCCGTCTTGCATCTGCTTCTTCTTCTAGCCTCCTTCTTCTTCTAGCCTCCTCCTTCTTCTTCCCTCCTTCTTCTTCTTAGGAAAAGGTGGAGCGGCGGAGGCGGCAGTCTTGGAAAAGGTGGAGCGGTGGCGGCGGCGGCTTTGGAAGAGGTGGAGCGGCGGGGGCGGCGATGGCGGCTTTGGAAGAGGTGGAGCGGCGGGGGCGGCGCCGGTGGCTTTGGAAGAGGTGGAGCGGCGGGGGTGGCGGCGGCGGAATAGGTGGAGCGGCAGGGGCGGCGGCTTTGGAAGAGGTGGAGCGGCGGCGGCTGAAGAAGTAGTAGAAGAAGAGAGGTTTGGGTTTAGGAGATGAAGATGAAGAAGAAGAAGAGAGGTTTGGGAGTGGAAGATGAAGAAGGGAAAAGAGAAAGATAAGAGAGAAGAGAGGAGGCGGCTGGCGTTCAGCTCATTAGGGTTAGTATTTAGCGTCGGTTGACCAGCGTCGGTCGACCAAACGACCGACGCTAAAACGCGAGATTCTATTTAGCGTCGGTCGACCGGTCGACCGACGCTATCCTCTTTCGTTTCAACCGACGCCAAAACGCTCTTTTTTTGTAGTGTATAAACCATACCCAACATCAAATATACGAACTCGGACACACTTCCAAATCGGGATGAACGAATTTTCCACCAACCTTGGATCCCGTGATTCATCCCAAAAGATACGAGCAAGCAAGCTAAGCTCCATCCTTTCATGAGCATCTTGCAGATCCGTCGCGATAAACTGAACGGACTAGGCTGGATGACCAGTGGAAGCCATTTTTCAAGTACGATGGAGGAACAAGGAAATATAGAGAGGAGGGAGTCGAAGAAGAGGAAAAGCAAGATGAAAGGGATTAGAGAAATAACATCTGTATTTAACAACCAAAAAACAATAGAAACGTAGGAGAAAGTGGGAGAGAGAGAAAATGATTCTAATAAAGAAATATAATTCAGTTATCAAACGGATCCACAATCCCCAGCCAACACTTCTTTCTCCGAAAAAATAGGCCACGATAATCATCTTGGTTAAGCAGGGTAACCGAATCGAAAAACAAACCAGCGACCGTCGAGGAAAAACTTGATACCGGAGACGAGGGTCGGCGGAATCCTTAATCCAATCGATCTGAGCTCGCTTTCCGGAGCTTCGACGAGGCAGAGAGGAAACAATCTTACTAGAACTGAGTATAAACTTAATTAACCCAACAATCCAAACCAAGACTCCCAAATCGGATTGACAGTGAAGACCGCCACCCAGGAACAGGGAACAAAGATGTTGCCGAGATGAGGGGGAGTGATGTCAAACCGAATGGGGACCCAAGGAGATTCAATCTCGAACCTGAAAAAGGAGTACATTAGTAAATACACCACGGGGGCGTCATCAGGACTCCGAAGAGCCTGTAGTACAGTATACGGGAGACCCGCAACTGGCGTAAAGATCAAGATCAAAAGAGATCCAGAGAAGGTAACTTGGTGAGGAGCCGCCGATTCCTGCCTAGCAAAGTGAATCGGACAGTCCGACAATAATGGGAAATGCGGATGGGAACAAGTCCATCCACTCAACAAGGAGGGGAGGGGAGCAGAGGAGCGGCGGCGCCGACAGGAAAAGGGCGGCCGGCCACATGCAGTCAAGGAAATGGTGAATTATCGAGGGTGGAGTTGAGAGCTTTTCCAAAATTTTTTTTTTTACTTCACGATTTTTTTTATGCAATGAAATCCTATTTTACATAAAAAATAATAATAATAGCATTAAAAAAAAAATACGAGTAACGGCCAAAAAAGCTCCATCTCCAACGGTCATCAATTACTTCAAATTTGAAACCTAATTTTCTTCACACCCAAACTCCTCACCAGACGAAAGAAAAACAACCGAGCAACTCCTTCTTTCTCGTTCATTCTCCCTGCTGGAAACCAAATTAAGGCTCTGCTTCAGCTTTGCTTCTGTTCTTAGTTCAAATGGAAGATCTTCCATTCAGCTACCGGGTCTCGGAAGCAATGCTCTCTGGGTCTTCCTGCTTTCCTCAGTTTGGAAACGACGTTAATTCGGGTTACGATTCTATTGAATCTGCTGTCGACAACGATGATGCTGGTAAATCTTTGGTTGGTTCTATGCTCTGCGACTCCAATTCACGGCTTGTCCCGTCTGGGTTTTCAAGATCGAATTGCTCAGGTGAGTCAATTCTTGAATCTGGAAGCTTAATAATCACCATTTCAGACTTTAAACTTCTGCTCGAAATAAAAAAAATTCCCTGAATATGGATTTCTTTGAGGATGGCTGTTTCAATATCTTGATTTGATAAGAAGTTTAATAATCACCAGGCTAACTTTCTTTATGATTCTTTGTACTTCAACTGCTATGTTGAAGAAACAGATGAAGTTTTAATGATCGTAAATAGTGGAAATGAGTCCTCAGTTGAAACAGACTCCACTCTCAATTTTGTGGGCGACCGTTATTACGAGGGAGGGACTGTTTTACAGACCGATGAGGATATAACAGATGCTGGGGATTTTCCATTTGTCTACAAGTCTGCGAGGTTTGGGAACTTTTGTTATAGGTTCCACGACCTTCCTCCCGGAGATTATTTCTTTGATCTCCACTTTGCTGAGATTATAAATACTAATGGCCCTAAAGGAATACGAGTGTTTGATGTATTTATACAGGATGACAAGGTAAGAAACCATCATTCTTTCTCTGTGTTAAGTAATGTCAGAACTTGGTGCTGTACTGAAATTATTTTTTATTCGATCACGATGGCTGGCAGGTCTTATCAGAATTTGATATTTTCTCTATCGTTGGAGCTAATAAGCCATTGCAATTGGTTGACGTGAGGGTTTCAGTGAAGGAAGATGGAATTCTTGTGCTGAGATTTGAAGGGCTTAATGGAAGTCCGATGTTGAATGCAATCTGCATCAGGAAAGCAACTGAAGGGACAGGTTATTTTTCTTTTCTGTTTCCTATTTTTTTGAAGGAGCTGTGTGCATCGATTCCAACAACTATTCTTGTAAAGAACAACTCTTAGATCATGCCATTTGTGAAACTGAAATGTTGCATTACTACAGTTCCTCAGCAGCCAAAAGAGTACCTTAGATGCAATCATTGTGCTTCAGAGATTGAAGTTTCTTCAGCTCAGGTCAGATATAGATCACAAATAAAGACCATCTTTGAATCATTGGAGTGGATACTTATATACTTGCCCCCACTTGTTAGCAGAAAAGACTTGTGCGAACAAAAGTAACAGATAAGTATGAGAAAAGGATACAAGACCTCACTGCTGACTGTCAACGTAAGACAAATGAATGCCATGAGGCTTGGATGTCACTCACTGCAGCAAATGAGCAGCTGGAGAAAGTCCGGATGGAGCTTGATAACAAGACCTACGAGACACGGTCTTTAGGTAATTGTTAAGATCAACCTCATGTGTATATGGATTTTTCTGTTTCGTTATGTCGGTTGCTTCATTATACAGGACAACTTTTGAACTGATTCATATAAAGTTAAAATTCTCGTTGGTAAACAAATGTGTCCTGTGAATGTAAAGAACTGAATTAGATCCAAATAGATGTGGTTTCCTTTGGTTTTGATTTCCTAGCTTCCATAAGTTTCAGGTTCCTTTTAAGACTGCACTTAATTTTATTTTTAATTGCTCTTCTTCGTCTGGTAGATCAAACTGTAGGCGAACAAGCCGAGAATTTAAGGAACATCACCACCATGTATGGTCGAGATAAGAAGTCCTGGTCACAAGCAATCAACAATATGCAAGAGAAAATTAAGGTAGGTTATGAAACTTTCAAGACAAGGATGGCTAACTATTTTCCTTACATTTGTTCCTGCCTCTTACCTTTGCCTTCTATCAATTATTTTCAGATTATGAAAGAGGAACACATTAGGCTTTCTCGTGATGCACATGGTTGTATCGATTCCATACCCGAGTTGAACAAAATGGTGGCTGGAGTCCAGGCATTAGGTAGTTTGTCATGAAAAGTTTTCCAACAAGTTCTCTTATCTCATATATATACACTAATCGAAGATATTTGCAGTTGCGCAATGTGAGGATCTAAAGCTGAAGTATAGTGAAGAACAAGCAAAAAGGAAGCAGCTATATAATCAAATACAAGAGACTAAAGGTACTTTTTTTCGCCCCTTAGCAAGATACTGATAGACCCATGTATGCACATAACATCACACAATCCTTATCTGCTAGTTACTAATTTGATCCATATCATATCAGGAAACATCCGAGTGTTTTGCCGGTGTCGGCCCTTAAGTACGGAAGAAGCATCAACTGGGTATGCAACAGTTGTTGACTTTGATTCAGCGAAGGATGGGGATCTTGGAGTTATCACAGGTGGCTCCAACAAAAAGATTTTCAAATTTGATAGGGTCTATACCCCTAAAGATGGTCAAGGTGTGCATGTAGCTTGATTATTCGGTCATGTACATACCACCACTGTTGATATCTGTATGGAGCTAAATTTTTTGTTTGGCCTTGATTGACAGTTGACGTGTTTGCGGATGCCTCACCAATGGTGGTCTCGGTGCTCGATGGGTACAATGTATGCATATTTGCGTATGGACAGACAGGAACAGGAAAGACCTTTACAATGGAGGGGCCTGAGCATAATAGGGGTGTCAATTATAGGACTCTTGAGCAATTGTTCACAGTCGCCCGAGAAAGGAATGATTCTTTCACTTACAACATATCGGTCAGCGTCCTTGAAGTCTACAATGAACAAATTAGGGATCTGTTGACTACATCACCGACATCGAAGAAGTAAGTGAACTATGCTTCAGGGCTCATTCTACTTCTTCACTGGTTCCACACTTGGTTTTCAGAGATGCATAGTCTTCATTGCTTTGTTTCTGGAATGTTGTTGGTAGGCTGGAGATAAAACAAACTTCTGAAGGATCCCATCATGTTCCAGGGGTTGTAGAAGCAAAGGTTGATAACATCAAAGATGTTTGGCGTGTACTCCAGGCTGGAAGCAATGCCAGGGCTGTTGGATCAAACAATGTCAATGAACACAGCAGCAGATCACATTGGTTCGTACTAATCTACATCTTCTCAATCTGACTTCTCTATTGCATCTTTTTGTTAATAATTAGAGATGGAAATCATTGTATTTTTGTCATGCTCCAGTATGCTGTGTATCATGGTAAAAACCAAAAATCTGATGAACGGGGAGTGCACGAAAAGCAAGCTTTGGCTTGTAGACTTGGCAGGAAGTGAACGATTAGCAAAAACTGATGCCCAAGGAGAAAGACTAAAGGAAGCACAAAACATCAATAAATCACTCTCTGCTCTTGGAGATGTTATATATGCTTTGGCAACTAAGAGTAGTCACATTCCATATAGGTCAGACTAAGATCCATATATTTGTATTCCATTGATCAATTGCATTCAGGCTCTTACTGATTTTCCATTTGAATTACAGGAATTCTAAGTTGACACATTTACTCCAGGACTCTTTAGGTAGATACAGTTACTAAGTTCAAAGTACCTTGCTTTTAAATTCATAACCAATTTGGTGTTTTAATCTTAATGAATGTGGATTTTGCAGGAGGAGACTCAAAAACCTTAATGTTTGTACAAATTAGCCCTTCAGAGCATGACTTGAGTGAAACTCTGAGTTCACTGAATTTCGCAACTCGAGTTCGAGGAGTGGAACTGGGTCCTGCAAGGAAGCAACTTGATACTAGTGAGATCCAGAGAGTGAAAGCACTGGTAGGGACCTTAATGTTTTTAAAGAATTTGTTGGTGGTTGGTTGCATAGTAACTTTGTCAATTGTGTTTTTTTTTTCCTTCATCCAAAAAGCTTGAAAAAGCAAGGCAAGAATCTAGATCAAAAGATGAATCACTGCGAAAACTTGAAGAGAATTTACAGAATCTGGAGAATAAGACGAGGGGCAAAGACCATGTGTACAAAAGCCAGATAGAGAGGATAAGAGAACTTGAGGTGCAGCTTGAACAGAGAGCTGTTTCACATGGCCAGTCAGAGAAGTGCATTTCCCAACTTTCAGAAAGACTGAAAGGGAGAGAAGAAATATGCAACGAGTTGCAACAGAAGGTTCTCTTCTGATGATTATAGTCACTCAGTTGCTATCAATGCTTGTTTCTTGGTTGTTTAATCTGGCTGTTAAATATGATGTAATGAAGGTCAAGGAATTGGAGAGCAAGCTAAAACAAAGAGCGCTATCAGACGCAGAAACTTTCCAACAAAAGGTCAGGGAAATGGAGAAAAAAATGAATGAGCAACTGCAAGAGTCGGAGTCTCAGTCCTTCACTCTGCAACAAAAGGTTGGCAGCAAAGATTTCTACTCTCTGTAATAAACTTAAGGATCAAGAAACTTGATAGTTATCACATGTCATGTTGTCTTATATATGCTTTGATGGATCACTGCTAGATTAAGGACCTAGAAAGCAGACTGCATGAAAAGGATCAAAATTCAGAGGCTTCGGTGCTCCATGAGAAGGTAGTTTCGCTTGTTTCATAAATGTTACCTCATAGTAATATCGACCAAAAGTGCTTCCTTTAAAATTAGGCTATGTTACTGTCTAACTGGTAGTGATATCAGTAAATTGCTGAAGGAAGGTATAGACAATATGCTCAGAATGTGTGGGTTATATGTGGCAGATTAAGGAGCTAGAAGATAAGCTGATGGAGCAGGAGAAAAAGTTGCAGAACACGCGAGCAGTGGACTGCATTAGGGGCAGTCCGACAGATAAAAAAAAAGCTCGTGTCAGAGATGATGAACTTGAGGGTGGTAACATCTTAAAGAGCTCAAACTCAATAAACCGTCCCTCAACTACCAACGGGTACACAATGTCAAAGGCTGCTGTTGGTGATGAGGTCCGAAAGAAAAGGCATTCCAGAAATGGGGAAACAGAGAATGCTAGTATGCAAGCATGCTTCAACGATTACAGAGGTAGGAAATCCGACCCTCCGAAGATCGCTAGAGTTACCAGACCACCACCAAATTCAACAACAGCAAAGTCGGCAGTTAGTCACAAGAGAATCAACAGAGAAACAACAACAACAACTACAGGACTTGCAATCAAGGATAAGGATAGGGATCCAAAGAAAAGGATTTGGTGCTAGACAGGTAGCTTGTATTATCTGTATTATCATATTTCAAATGGTTGTTACAAATTAGTTTTACAACAGCTTCTTTCTGTAAAATGGTTGTGTAATATCATATCATGTAACCCTTTTACCTCATCAAAGTAAAAGCACTTCTTCTGTGCTTAATATTGTATGGCAGCTATGATCAACCTCTCTCTCAGTTTCTCAGACTAATGAAGCCACCCAGTTCATGGATTTGTTGGGATTTTAACAATAAGTTGTTATAGTGGACATGCTGAGAGTGCTTTAGACACCTATCTTAAGTTCATGATGAATTGTGTTTAGTGTTCTAGTCAATAGTTAGTTTATGTGCTAGAAATTATTATAGCAGTTTTGTTTGTAGTCCCCCTATGTGACCGTGTGAACTATTATTGAAATTAATGTGGGAGTTGATACAGAGAATGTATTTGTTTCTGGTGGTAGAAACTTTAGTGTTTGAACACAATAAATGCACTCTTGACTTCTTGGAACAAGGAATATTTACACGGTTCACACCTCTCCAAACAATGTTCGAACGAGGGTGTTTGATGTTTTTTGGCTAAGTCTACTACTACTGCTACTGCTACTCCTATGGAGGTTCTGAGAGAGCTCCAAAAACAAAGATAATTATGGCTATGGAAACTAAAGTTGCAGAGAAAAGTAGAAATTTGGGCAGAGTGTCTGTTTGTGATTGTGCGGGGTTGTCTCTGTCGAATACCTCTCATATTTATAGACAAATGTGAGTGGTAACTGCAGATGGAGGTAGTAACTGCCATGGAGGTTACTTCCTCTCTCTTGAACGTGGCTATCATCGTGGTGGTGGCGGTTTCTTCTCTTCAACTGCTTTGGAGGAGTAGTAACGTTGGTGGAAGAAGCTTGTATTTCTGGGATAGGGTTTGATATGATCATATCATCCCTTAGGGTTTCACTCTTGATGAGGAGATGACACCGTCTCTTGAAGTTGGCCTTAAGGTTCCCTTCTTGATGAGGAGGCTATCCTCCTTGCTTCCCTCCTTCTCTCTTGACGAGGAAATAGACATGATGATGGCTTCCTCCTTGCTTCCCTCCTTCACTCTTGACGAGGAGGTCGACATAATGATGGCTTCCCTTCGATGGATCGACATGAGATCCTGACTTCGATAGGTTGACATGAAGTCTTCACTTCGATGGATGGACATGAGATCCTCACTTCGATGGATCGACATGAGATCTTGACTTCGATGGATCAACATGAGATCTTGACTTCAATGGAGTCGGCCTTATGGTTTCCATCTTGATGAGATGGCTTCCCTCCTTAGGGTTTCCATCTTGATGAGATGGCTTCCCTCCTTAGGGTTTCCATCTTGATGAGATGGCTTCCCTCCTTAGGGTTTCCATCTTGACGAGGAGGTCGTCATCATACCATCATCATCATGGAGTCGGCCTTAGGTTTCCATCTTGATGAGATGGCATCCCTCCTTAGGTTTCCATCTTGATGAGATGGCTTCCCTCCTTAGGGTTTCCATCTTGATAAGATGGCATCCCTCCTTAGGGTTTCCATCTTGATGAGGAGGTCGTCATCATGACATCATCATCATGGAGTCGGCCTTAGGGTTTCCATCTTGATGAGATGGCTTCCCTCCTTAGGGTTTCCATCTTCATGAGGAGGTCGTCATCATGACATCATCATCATGGAGTCGGCCTTAGGTTTCCATCTTGATGAGATGGCTTCCCTCCTTAGGGTTTCCATCTTGACGAGATGGCTTCCCTCCTTAGGGTTTCCATCTTGACGAGGAGGTCGTCATCATACCATTATCATCATGGAGTCGGCCTTAGGTTTTCATCTTGATGAGATGGCTTCCCTCCTTAGGGTTTCCATCTTGATGAGATGACTTCCCTCCTTCCCTCTTGAGGAGGAGGTCACTTTTTTTTTTTGAAGGAGACGAGGAGGTCACTTCGATGTCTTCACTTCGATGGATGGACATGAGATCCTGACTTCTATGGATCGACATGAAGTCCTGACTTCAATGGGATCGATGCCCTCCTCCTTGATGAGGAGGGTCCGTGAGGATAAAATAGTAAATACATGGCTTCACTTAATCAATTTAAGTTAATAGAATGATTAAAGCTTAATAAAGCCATTCAATCCTCCACAAACAAGCAATGTGGTATTTTTGGTCGTCATATTGCAAAGGCCATATCTCACTGGTCCGGTGGAACTGGGTTGTCATCTATATATGGATGGAAAGATAATTTCGTTATCTTTCCATCGCCACCAATTTCGCATCAATCGGAGTTTGTATGAAGAAGTTATGGCCAAAATACTAATCTGGACAGAATTATCACGAAAAATAGGCCAAAAGATGACGTCATGGCCCAATTTTTGTTATTTAATTACTGAGACAATTAATGGTCTAATAAATCCATTTAATTCCTTAATTTCTTCAATGTGGTATTGGCTCAAATATTTTTTGGTGTAAACAAATGCCCCCCAGCAACTTTGTACACAAGAATTGTGTATTAAGTTGTTGATACCAAGTTAATGGAGGTGTTTTTTTTTACCCTCATTACTTGATACATCATGCCATTCTTTAAGAAGTAGAATATAAAGTTCCTTCATGACCCATTCATTAGGACCATTGAGTCCCCACGCCAATACCATCATAAGTGAGGTATGGCATGGTGCATCACCTTTGGTTTCAAAATTGAAACCCTTTAACGTCCCACAAAGAGGGGACGTAAGGCTTCAGATACTTTCCATTGATAAGACGTTCATGTAACACCCCATTGAGGTCCTTCAATAGATATGCTCCGTTGGGTAGAGTAGCATGGATGATAAAAGGCCCTCGCCAATTTGGTGACCATTTACCAAACTTAGGATCCTTATCACCAATAGGCAAATGAACTTTCCAGACTAACTCTCCCTCTTCAAATGACTTATGTTTGACTTTCTTGTTGTAGGCACGAGCAACCCTTTCTTTTTGTACTCGTATGTTGTCCAACGCCTTGAGTTGTACTTCATCCAAGTCAGATAGTTCCAACATCATAGACTCATAGTATTCTGATGGAGTCATCTCATGTTGACGTAGATACCGTAATGACTTCACAGTCACTTCAACTGGTAGGAATGCCTCATGGCCATATGTTAAAGCAAATGGTGTCACCTTGGTGCTACTTCGTGGTGACATCCTGTATGCCCATAAGGCTTCTGATAACAACATATGCCATTCCCTTGGATTATCTTCGATCATTTTAGACAGTATTCCTTTCACCACCTTGTTAGAAGCCTCGGCTTGTCCATTGGCCTGAGCATAGTATGGCGTGGAATGAATAATCTTGATTCCTAATTCATTGGCAAATGCCATCACTTGCTCCCCCGTGAACACGGTCCCTTGATCCGCTGTTATAGTAGCAGGAAGACCAAACCTATGAACCATATTTTCCTTAATGAAAGTAATCACTTCCCCTTGGTTTACCACTTTCATTGGCTTAGCTTCCACCCACTTGGTGAAGTAGTCTGTCGTTAGAATAACAAAAGTGTGTTGTTTAGAGGATGGGGGGTAGTTCTTCCCTATCAAGTCCATTGCCCACCCAAAGAAAGGGCGAGGCTTGATGATGGACTTTAGGTCGACAGCAGGAGCTCTTTGCACTGGACCATGGCGTTGGCAAGCTTCACAACCTTTGGCATAGGATGCACAATCTTCTCCAATGGTAGGCCAATAGTAGCCATACCTATGAAGTATCCACCTCATTGAAGGGCCAGCTTGGTGGGCTCAGCATATTCCTTCATGAACTTCAGCCATGGCTTGTAGAGCCTCTTTGCCCCCCAAGCACTTTAGTAGTAAACCATCTGCCCTCTTCTTGAATAAGGTCTCGTCTATCACTACATAATTTCTTGCTTTGAATTAGGTAGTATGGTCAATTTCCCCATTTGGGTTCTTTAGATATGTTAGCAATGAGACTCGCCAATCATTAGAATCTTCCTCAATCATGTATACCTCTGCTACTTCTTCTAAACGGTCTCGTAATGGAAGGAGGGATTTCACAAATATTTGTCCTCCTCCCTCATGCGAAAACTCTCTAAAACCAGAAGCCAACTGTGCCAAGTAGTTAGCTTTTCCATTGTCTTGGCGAGGAATGAACTTAATTGACACGTTATGAAAGTGGGAGATTAAATCTTGGACATGGTTGAGGTATGTCTCTAACACATAGTTGATACATCGGAAGTCACCAAGTACTTGGTGGACTACTAATTGTGAATCTCCTTTGATATCTACGTTCTTTGCCTTTAATTCAACAAGGATCTCCATGCCAACCACCAAAGCCTCATATTCAGCTTGGTTGTTGGTACAAGGGAAGTCAAGGGTGAAGGCAAAGTGCATGGAGTGACCCACTGGCGAAGTTAGTACCACTCCAGCTCCTGCCCCATAACGTGTCTTTGAACCATCAAAGAACAAAGACCAAGGAACCTCTCCTATCATCCCAATCTCTACTGCTTCGCCTGGCACGTCCACACATGAGTGGTCTGCCAAGAAGTCAGCGAGAGCTTGCCCTTTAACGGCTTTTTGTGGAACATATTGTAAATTAAATTCAGATAGGGCAAGGGTCCACTTGCCAATCCTCCCATGGATGATTGGCCGTGATAACATATATTTGATAAGGTCAGTCTTACAAATGAGTTGTACTTGAACAGGCATCAAGTAATACCTTAGCTTCATACAAGCAAAGAACAAAGCTAAACATAACCTTTCTATGGAAGAGTACTTCCTCTCCGCTTCATTTAAAAGCCTACTTAAATAATACACGGCTTGTTCATTTCCCAAGTCATTATCCTGGGCTAACAAACATGCTACTGACGTGTTAGTGGCTGAGAGATACAACTTCAAAGGTTGATGTGGGATGGGTGAGTTGAGTACTGGCAGGTTCGCCAAATACCTCTTGATGTCATCAAAAGCTTGTTGGTGCTCTTCGCGCCATGCAAACTCTTCTTCCTTCCTCAACTTCAACAAAGATGAGAACACTTGGGTCCGGCCAGCACAGTTTGAGATGAAGCGCCGAATATAGTTGACTTGGCCAAGGAACCTCTGCAACTCTTTCTTATCACGAGGTGGCATGGCCTCGATGATGGCCTTGGTCTTGTTTTTATCGACCTCAATGCCACGTTGGTTTACAAGGAAACCAAGGAAGTTTCCTGCACTCACCCCAAAAGCACATTTAAGAGGATTTAATTTCAAACCATGACTTCTCATGCGTAGGAAAGCCATACGTAAATTATCAAGGTGGCAACGCCTTACCTTTGACTTGACGACTATGTCGTCTACGTATACCTCCACAAATTCACCAATCAAGTCATGAAAGATGGTGTTCATAGCTCGTTGATAGGTCGCCCCAACATTCTTCAAACCAAAGGGCATGACCACCCATTCATAGCATCCAATGGCACCTGGACAACGAAAAGCTGTCTTGTGGATATCCTCATCGGCTATGTAAATCTGATTATAGCCCAAATAGCAATCCATGAAAGAGAAGACTTCATGCCTAGTAACTGCATCAAGCAACATGTCAGCAACTGGCATGGGATACTCATCCTTAGGAGTGGCTGTATTTAAATTTCTAAAATCTACACAAACACGAAGCTTTCCATTTTTCTTCCTAACTGGCACCACATTAGACAACCACTCTACATACCTAGCCGTTCTTATAAATTTAGCCTTTAATAGGCGTTCAATTTCCTTCTTTATCTCAGGCAATACCTCATACGCAAAACGCCTAGGAGGTTGTTTGAAGGGCTTAAATCCCGATTTAATTGGCAGCCTATGTTCTACCAATTTCCTATCTAAGCCTGACATCTCATGATAATCCCATGCAAAACAATCCTTAAACTCATTTAGTAGATTGATATGATCATACATGTCAGCCTCAGGCATGGTGGCACTGATGAAGGTAGGACGTTGATCGTCCTCAGTGCCAAGGTTGATCTCCTCTAAAACATCACATGCGGCAATGTGTTTGCCGTCATCTTCATTAAATCCTATCTCTTCGCCTTGTCCAGGCAAATCATCATCTGGAACACAATCAGCCATCAACACAGGCTCATCACATACTAGCCTCTGCTCACATTGGTAGATGGCCAACCTTTCTCTCAAGGCCGTGACTTCGGCCTCCCTCGCCACCTTGTCTTGAGGTGGTCTATTCATCATCAACAACTTTGGTGGCGTCAGGTGGACCATCCAAAGAGAACATGGATGGTCTCACTATCTCTGTCAACGGATCAATGCATGCCTTGCTCAAAACTTTGGCACTCGAAATGACCACCGTACATGGTCCTCCATCCATGCCTCTAACTTCCAATGGGCCAAAATCACCATGGTATAGAGGGGCTTCAACACAGTTGGCTCCTACTGCAAATGGCATTGTGTCAGCTTGAATGACCTCAACCATTCCTTCCTTGTTCCACAACATCATGCATTGATGTAATGATGATGGAACACATTTACTTGCATGGATCCAGTCTCTCCCCAATAGGGCATTGTAACTGACGACACCATCCACAACGAAGAAGGCACTCATCTTCTCCTGGCTTCCAACTCCTACTACCACTGGCAAAATTCCCTTTCGCCGAAGTGGATCCTCCATTGAAGCTGGTGACGAACACCTCAGTAGGAATCAAGTCACATGTGTTCTTACCAAGCTTCTTCAACATCCTTGTTGGCATCACGTTCACAGCTGCGCCATTGTCAACCAAGACCCTTGACACTGGCACTTCATCCAATCTTGCCTTAATATAGAGGGGCCTTAGATGCCTTAACATGTTTGGCTCTGGCTCCTTGAATACCACAAGGTGGTTAGGTACATCACTTAACTCCTCTTCCATTATACCCTTCCCTTTCGAAGCCATCACTGACATGACAACCTCCTCATTGGGCAAGCTATCCTCCTTAGTCAATGAACTCTCAAGTTCATCGAATTCTGGGCCCCATGTAGGGTTTTCCACTGGAAGAGATGTTGTCTCCTCTGGTCCTTGGTACAACACATAGAAAGGATAACGCCCTCCATCTTCACCAAGCAAACCCACATGCTTGTGGCCTGCTTCATATAGCTTCTTCAACAATCGTTGTGAACTTTTGTATTGCCTCTTAGCTTCTGTGGCCAAGTCGACCCTACACCCCAACCGAACCATTTTCACACTCCATGGCTTGTCATCCATATCGAGGTGATTGAACTCCTCGACTAAATGTGCCACAGATTGATCCTCCATCACTTCTTCATCGACTTCTCCACTTTCCACATGTACCTGTTGATCTTCCTCTTTCGATTGGAAAATCCTTAGGAGTATGTAGTTAGTAGCCACTGTGGGTGGCAAGCTTCCAAACTTGATAGTTACAGGAGGGCCTTGGTCATCACCATCATCCTCCTTATCCTTCCCCTCCAAACCTAGGGTTTGGATGATCCACATCGATCATCACATCATCAAAGTCGTCATCAATGTCAGCATCATACCCTGCGTCATACAATCCAAGTCCATCATCTGGCTGAAGGTTATCTTCCACCTTCTCATTCACCTCTTCAACCCTTGGGGCTTGGACACGCTTGCCCTTTCCCAACACAGTGACTTTGAGACCAGAGGACATGGAGTTGTCCACCTTGATATCAGCTTGAAGGGCATCCTCTGCTCTGGGCTGTTGCATCCTTCCAATCTCATGGTGGGCCATCTCATGTTGGCCTCTACGACTTTGAGCATTCTTGCGAAGGAACCTTCTCTTCTGAGTCCTCGTCAAGTCAGCCAATGCTACTGGTTGTTGACGTCGGATATCATAGGTATGCCAACCACCATGTGGCACGTCAGGAATTCAAAAAGTCATTTTCATGGGATGGCCAGGAGCCAACCATTGCCTTGGCTGCCATCCGAATGGTTGTCGCACTCCCTCCACCATTCTCTGATATGGTGGATACCTTGGTTTATTGGGAGGAGGGCCAAGCCTCTGATGAGCGGGCTTGCTTGGCTTCACCTCATCGAAGTTGAGACTCCTCTTGCACTGAACACACAACTTCTCCTCATCTTGCCTACCAAGTGAGGCAGGAGTGGATTGCACATTCGAAGATGAACTGCCCTCTTGAGGCGGCGTTGTGTCCAACACCAGCTTGAACCGGGGTAACTCAATCTTGGAGAAATCAGGGTTAACCATGTTCACGCCAACTGTGGCGGGGAAAGGATCTGTATCCACCAACATGGCATCTTTCCTTGCCTCAGGAAACTTGATGCGTCCCTTCTCAATGGCATCCTGTAAAATATTTTGAAAAACCACGCATGAGTCAGTAGAGTGAGACATGCTATTATGCCACTTACAATATCGTCTTCCTTTCAACTTATCAGGCGATGGGAGGTTATGCCCCCCTGAGAGCTTGACTTGACCATCCTTGTAAAGTTGGTCAAATATCAAGTCTGCCTTCGTCACATCGAATGAATACTTCCTTGGTTGGATGGGCGCACGATTAGGTCTCCTTTCTTGTGGCCCAACATCAACTTTAGACAATGAACTACACACATAGGGTTTCCCTGGCACTATCTCTGCCAAGTCGACCTCAACTTCACCAACCCCACCATCGATGTGGTGGATGGCATAATCGAAATTTGGGAGGTATTGTCCCCTTGAGGCACTCCTCCTACTCTCTTCCTCATGGAGGAGCGATTCATACCTAACAGCACATGACATGAGTTGGAACAAGTCAGAGAACTCTCGATCTTGGAATTTCTTCCTAAGTTCGAAGTTCAATCCTCCTTGAGCCAGCTTGACAAACTCTCTTTCTGTTAGGTTAACAAAGCAACGATTTCGAGCATTCTTGAAACTAGTCAAGAAGCTCTCAACTGACTCTCCAGGCTGCTGGCGCATACGTGCCAAGTCTGCCATAGAAACCTCTGGCTCAGATCTATAGAATTGGGCATGGAAGATCTGCTCCATCTGTTGCCAACTTTGTATGGAGTTGGAAGGCAAGTTGACGTACCAAGCGAAGGCTGGTCCTGTCAATGAGTTTCCAAACAACCTAAGTTTGACGAAATCACCTATGTCACCACATTGGACAGTGAATCGTCCAACATGCTCCACGGTAGACTGATCTCCGGTCCCCTTGAAAGTGGTAAACTCGGGTACCCTAAAGCCTCTAGGGAAGGGATGGTGTCTATCCACCCACTCTAGATAAGGCTTTCGATACACAGGAGGCATGGTTGGCCTCCCTCCAAGGCCAAGATGCTCATTGAGCAACTGTGCCACCTGTTCCCTTAAATTATTATTATCATGTACCCCTGGTGGTGGCATGAATCCTGTTGGATCCATTCCATGTCGATTGACTTGGGGTGGTATTGGTGGTGGTGGATACGCACGTGGGGGTACCTCCACATTAGGACGTGGTGGTACTTGATCCATATTGAATGGACGGTCAGGGGCCACATATGGCCTAGCCTCTGGAATATGTTGTCGAGCAAAACCTATGGTAGGTATTTGCTCAACATGGGTGTTGGATGTGGTGGCAAGATTTTCGCCATTCCCATGTTGATGGGAAGGTGGTTGACTTGCCACTAGAGGTGAGAGATTGTCCTGCCATGGTTGGCCATTCCGACCACTAGCAGGATGAGGACTTACATTCCCAACGCCATTGCTCATCGATCCTAGACCATCGGGTGGTAAGGCTCTAGACTGAACTAAAGGCGTCATTAAAATTTTCCTGAACTCCTGAAAATCAGTTTGATTTTTGTTAACCACATCAAATACTTGAATTAAACGTCTTTCAACATGAGAACTTAAAGACTCAATTTGAGAATTCACCTGGCGAACATTCCCTGCCATTGAAGCCTCCATGAGTTGGCGGTGCTCCACCATTGTCTGGCGGAGTGACATGATTGCCTCGCCTAGATCAGCACTTGGCGCCACGGGCTGTGGCCTAGCCTCCTTGTCGCCGCCATGAATTCCGGCAACATCTTCAACTGTTTGGCCATGTTCAATGTTGGCCACCTGCTCCTCCACATATCCGGATTGAAGTTCACCCTCTGGGTTCTTTCGCCTTGGAGCCATGATATCAAACACAATGTCCCACCGAGCGTGCCAATTTGTTTCTGGTGGTAGAAAATTTAGTGTATGCACTCTTGACTTCTTGGAACAAGAAATATTTACACGGTTCACACCTCTCCAAACAATGTTCAAACGAGGGTGTTTGATTTTTTTGGCTAAGTCTACTACTACCGCTACTCCTATGGAGGTTCTGAGAGAGCTCCAAAAACAAAGATAATTATGGCTATGGAAACTAAAGTTGCAGAGAAAAGTAGAAATTTGGGCAGAGTGTCTGCTTGTGATTGCGCGGGGTTGTCTATGTCGAATACCTCTCATATTTATAGACAAATGTGAGTGGTAACTGCAGATGGAGGTAGTAACTGCCATGGAGGTTACTTCCTCTCTCTTGAACGTGGCTATCATCGTGGTGGTGGCGGTTTCTTCTCTTCAACTGCTTTGGAGGAGTAGTAACGTTGGTGGAAGAAGCTTGTATTTCTGGGATAGGGTTTGATATGATCACATCATCCCTTAGGGTTTCACTCATGATGAGGAGATGACACCGTCTCTTGAAGTTGGCCTTAAGGTTCTCTTCTTGATGAGGAGGCTATCCTCCTTGCTTCCCTCCTTCTCTCTTGACGAGGAAATAGACATGATGATGGCTTCCTCCTTGCTTCCCTCATTCACTCTTGACGAGGAGGTCGACATAATGATGGCTTCCCTTCGATGGATCGACATGAGATCCTGACTTCGATAGGTTGACATGAAGTCTTCACTTCAATGGATGGACATTAGATCCTCACTTTGATGGATCGACATGAGATCTTGACTTCGATGGATCAACATGAGATCTTGACTTCAATGGAGTCGGCCTTATGGTTTCCATCTTGATGAGATGGCTTCCCTCCTTAGGGTTTCCATCTTGACGAGGAGGTCGTCATCATACCATCATCATCATGGAGTCGGCCTTAGGTTTCCATCTTGATGAGATGGCTTCCCTCCTTAGGTTTCCATCTTGATGAGATGGCTTCCCTCCTTAGGGTTTCCATCTTAATGAGATGGCTTCCCTCCTTAGGGTTTCCATCTTGATGAGATGGCTTCCCTCCTTAGGGTTTCCATCTTGATGAGGAGGTCGTCATCATGACATCATCATCATGGAGTCGGCCTTATGGTTTCCATCTTGATGAGATGGCTTCCCTCCTTAGGGTTTCCATCTTGATGAGGAGGTCGTCATCATGACATCATCATCATGGAGTCGGCCTTAGGTTTCGATCTTGATGAGATGGCTTCCCTCCTTAGGGTTTCCATCTTGATGAGGAGGTCGTCATCATGACATCATCATCATGGAGTCGGCCTTAGGTTTCCATCTTGATGAGATGGCTTCCCTCCTTAGGGTTTCCATCTTGATTAGATGGCTTCCCTCCTTAGGGTTTCCATCTTGACGAGGAGGTCGTCATCATACCATCATCATCATGGAGTCGACTTAGGTTTCCATCTTGATGAGATGGCTTCCCTCCTTAGGGTTTCCATCTTGATGAGATGGCTTCCCTCCTTCCCTCTTGACGAGGAGGTCACTTCGATGCTCTCACTTCGATGGATGGACATGAGATCCTGACTTCTATGGATCGACATGAAGTCCTGACTTCAATGGGATCGATGCCCTCCTCCTTGATGAGGAGGGTCCGTGAGGATAAAATAGTAAATACATGGCTTCACTTAATCAATTTAAGTTAATAGAACGATTAAAGCTTAATAAAGCCATTCAATCCTCCACAAACAAGCAATGTGGTAGTTTTGGTCGTCATATTGCAAAGACCATATCTCACTGGTCCGGTGGAACTGGGTTGTCATCTATATATGGATGGAAAGATAATTTCGTTATCTTTCCATCGCCAACAATTTCGCATCAATCGGAGTTCGTATGAAGAAGTTATGGCCAAAATACTAATCTGGACAGAATTATCACGAAAAATAGGCCAAAAGATGACGTCATGCCCAATTTTTGTTATTTAATTACTAAGACAATTAATGGTCTAATAAATCCATTTAATTCCTTAATTTCTTCAATGTGGTATTGGCTCAAATATTTTTTGGTGTAAACAGTATTTTTCCAACATATATGCTACAAATTAATATTTCTTCAAATTCAAAAATTCAAGTAGCAAAATATATATGATGATTAGTATTTGAATTAATACTTTGTAATATACAATTCCACTCCATGAGAAATAAGTGTACCAAAATAAACATGTTATCCAAAGAAAAATGATTATCTTATATGTCTAAAATGTTGATGATCTATTAAACATAATATCATTCCTTGATGTGAATGATTATAATCATATGTCCATAAAGTGACAATATATATGTTCTCACAAGTGAACAAAATGATACATTATATAGAATAAAAGATCTATAATTTTTTATCGTCATAAGAAAGAAATTTCAAGTGTGTTTTTCACAAAAGTTGAAAGAAAAATGAATACATGATGACATAAATGGTGATATAACCATCAAATTTGTTAAAGTGACCATAATTCGAATGATACTATTATGATTCCTTATATTGTGTAATGGATGATATATATAATTGAGTGTCAATGGTCCGAAATACAATATCACATTCCATAAAGTGAAAGTACAAGACACTATTACATTCCATGATGTGAATGTTTTAAGAGACATGATATCAAAAGAATGCATCAAATTACATATGCTATATAATTTTGAAAAGTGATGTATAAGACAGTGTTACATTCCATGAAATTTTTAAGAGGCATGATATCAAAAGAATTATATTCCAAAGAATGCATAGAATGCATCAATTTACATATGTTATATCATTTTGAAAAGTGAATATGACATGACATTATAATCTTTTATATATGCAAACAATATTTTATTTGGATGATCACAGGCAAAGGATCCGGACCCAACCCTTTCAAGGTTGGACCGGTTCCAACAAAAAACCAGAGGGGCAAAATTGACATTTTCAAAAAATTGAATTAACCCTAACTCTAAGGTCTCCTTCCCTTCTCTTCCCCCAAACATATCACCGACGCACCCCCTACTTTCCCTCCTTCTTCTCCTCTGCACCACCTTCTACCCTCCTCCACCCACCGCCGTCGATTTTGACCAAATTTTCAACTGCTAAACAGGGCACTGAATCAATTCCTACACATCACGAACCTCACCCCACCGCATCTCCGGCAGCCGCCGCTGAATCCCACAAAGCAGCCCTTCCAGCTTCCCTTCCTCATCAAGCTTCGCCACATATGCAGCTCCTCCGATTAGCCTCCCTTTCACGAACACTAGAGGAACCTTCACTTCTTTTGTCCCCATTAGCGATCTCAGCTCTTCCTTGAACCCTGAATCCATCGACACATCACGCTCGATCACGTGTACATGGTACGAATCGACGATCGATCTTACTGTATTGCAGTCCTCGTATGTTCTTCTGATCCCTCGGAGAGTCGTGGTGTATATAACGATGCCATTTTCGCCTCCTGGTGGGCATTTAAACTCGAATCCGCTGAGTAGTGAGTCGGAATCATTCGAGTTCTTCAAATTTAGGGATTTTTTTGGAGTATCTGTCCATCGACTATGCAAATAGCCTCCAGACCACTCCTATTTCTAAGATGTAGATAAAATACCTAATTTTCACCTCCTATTTCATTTTTTGTTTACTTTTGATCAGTAGTCTGGACCGGGAAAGTGGTGGTGCTTCCGATTGTGCAGAGTATGACATTCTTGATAGCAATGTTGGGTTTCTTGTTGTGTTATAATGTTTAGAGAAAGAGGCTGTTGAAGAAGGAGATGGATCAGTGCTCCGGTGAAGTTTAGTTTCCGGGATTTGCAGGTTCGGACCTGAAATTTCACCCAGCTGCTAGATGAATTCCAAGTGAAGAGTTTCCGTAATAATTAGCAATGTTGGCATTTTGTGTATGATAGTGAATAATTGACATAATTTTCAGCTCATTGATTGCCTTCAAATTATATGTGAATTTGTAATTTCTTGAATGGGTAACTAGTTAACCAATTTTAATAACTAGTTACCCTCTTAAAAAATGTTAACTAGTTATCTTAGTCATGATGTTAACTAGTTAACTCGCGATAAGTTATCTAGTTAACTAATTTTGATAACTAGTTATCAACTAAAAATATTGTAAACTAGTTATCTAAATCATGATGTTAACTAGTTATAGTTAAAAAACACTGTTAACTAGTTAACAACAAAAAAGGTATTAACTAGTTAATTAGTTTTGATAACTAGTTATCAACTAAATTTTTTGTTAACTAGTGATCTAAATCATGATGTTAACTAGTTATCAAAAAAAAAAACGATGTTAACTAGTTATCAGGTAAAAACCATGTTAACTTGTTATCAGTTAAAAAAAAACTGTTAACAGCAAAAAAAGGTGTTAACTAAACTTTTTTTTGAAAGAAAATAAAGGAAAAAAATGTTAACTAGTTAGCATGCCTTCCCCAGAAAAGTCATTGGAGTCTCGCCGGAGGTTGGTCGGTTGCTGGAAAAGTAGTCGGAGTCTCACCGGAAAAGTCACCGGCGACGGCGGCCGGTCGCCGGAGATTCGCCAGCGGTCACCTGAGAATATTAATATTGAATTTAAATATAAAAAATAAATTATGTGTGTAAAGTCCTAAATACCACTAACAATCTAGACCATTGGATTGGTAAAAGGGTCAAAGAGTGATCTAATGGTTGAGAAAATGTTGGACCGGATTCCAACACAAGAAAAGGTTGGAGCTAGATCCGGCTCCGATGATCACACTACAAAAAATATTATAATCAAAGACCGTCAACAACGGTCTAGAAAGTTCAATAAATAGTCCCATATGTCAGAAAACGATCTCCAATACACGATCGTCCCTAATTGTTTTAGTAACCGTAAAGAGGGATATAGTCACTAAATAATTGGGGATCTTAAAATATACTATGAGTGTTCTTGAGTTTGAGTTTGCCACATAAGCTAGAACTCTTCTCACAATTTTCCACATCATCAACAAATTTTAAATTAAAATATAATTATTTTCTCTCATCCTATTAAATGCTTTCATATTTAACCTCTCCTTAAATCCACATTTAATTTAATGTGCATATATAAATTCATATGAAATAATTCTACTAATGTTATGTAATTTGTTATTTAATAAATTTAATTCTTCATAAACACAAATTATAATAAGAATTTAATATTTATTCTCCAAGTAAAAGTTATGGTATTATAATTATTACATTACTCTAAATTAAAATTATAATTCCCTATTGGTTAGATTTGAAAAGTTTATACCTGAATCAGTTTAATAGTTACAACTTACAAACTATAAATCATTCATAAAAATTATTAGTTGGTTAAAATGTGTGACATAACTGAAATAATTAATGGTTAATTTCATACACATAATTAGAAGTAGTCTATATGAACAATCATGATCACTAGATAAGTTAGTCGAGTATGCACTTATTGGGTCACATGTTTTGGTAAATCATGTGCAAATATATCGAGTAATGAGTTGTTGACTTTTATTCAATTAATGTCACGAGTAAGCTAGGTCGGGCCACATTGATTTAGATGAGCAACTTTCATACAAATGAATTTGTAAAAGAAACATAGTTTAATTCGTATATTATTCGAATTAGAAGAGCGAGGTCTATTGAGTTGTACGTTTAATCAAATTACGAGTCAATAAGATCACATATTAAATGTGTAGTGGGTTTATCGAGTCATGACTTGATTAGTCACATGTTGTTAAATTTAGTTAGTTCAAGTCAATAATGTAGTTGTGTTGGGCTTTGTGGCCGGGTTCATCAAATCATGTCATAATATGACATAATTTTTTATGATTCACATTCGAGTTAATTTGATCACAAGTAGAATTGAGTAACGCAATACCTATCATATAGTTTAATTATTTATTTATAAGAGTTTTTTTTATAAATCATCTTTGTCACTATTGGTTGTGGCAGCTGATCGAGCAACTAAGCACGATGGAGCAGAAGTCCCCAAATTTCATAAACCTTGAAGTCATCATATGTAATCGCATGGACGTGGCTTGGCAGCTGGACCTCAAACGTCACATTTTGTCCATTTAGAGCGATCAGTGGAGGTGGTAATTCGTCACAGACATCATGGTAAACACATGCCAGTTCTGATGAAGTAATATGCAGTTTCAAATTAACTGTCAAGTCGAGAACATGAAAGTAGCCTCTGATGTTAGATAAAAACCCAACAGTTTCAAGTGATAGTTGCATGCAATTCGAATTAGAGAACATGTCTAATGAGAAGCTGTAAAATTGAGAAAATATTTAATACCAAAATTCAAATTTCGGTGTAGGGACGATATCATGCTTTGCAAACCAGTAATCAAAACCATTGATAGCAACCGCATGAGAGCGTTGTGATATATTAATTAATATTTAAATATATATATGACAATACATATAAATTAACATAACATTCTGCCCATTAAGTTAGATTTGTAAAAAATTATGGGCTAGATTTATCAAAATTTTGGGTTAGATTTCTAAAAATTATGGGTTAGATTAGTTAAAAACTTTTGGTTAGATTTGTCAAAAAATTGGGTTAGATTTGTAAAAAATATTGGGTTAGATATGTAAAAAACTTTGGTTTAGATTTGTAAAAAATTATAGATTAGATACCACACTAATTATAACTAAGAAATATTCCAAATTTAAGAAATTAATTAAGAAAGCTTATATATATATAAATTGATATTACAAATCACTATGGATAAATATTAATTTGATATTTTTACTCAAAAATATTAATTTGGTTTCTTAATACAATTACCGATATATTAATTAATATTTGAAATTCTTAAATAATTAATACTACATACATATTAACATAATATTCCGCCCAATGGGCGGACAAAAATACTAGTACTTTATGGTAATTTCTACCATCAAAACACCCCCTTAGTGTTTTGATATGAAAACACCCATCATAACCATTCATTTTTTAAGGTGAGATCTAATGACCAATGTTAAAAGGATAGGAGTGTAATTGGATATCTTTAATTTTGATTTTTATTTCCTTAATGATAGTCATGAATTATTTCCCAAATCTCTAATTGCAATTAATCTAAAAGTAAATCTTCAAATTAGCAGTTTTTTTTTTCCGCCGACTGCGACAATATTCTCCAATCCCTACAACTGGTTTCAACTTCATCTTCCCGTTGACTGCGCTTCAATCCCTTCTGGCGGACAGTAAGTTCCTATTGGCACTACAATCATCCCTACTGGCGACCTTCCTCCTATATCAGCCCTTCGTTCGTTGTTCCGTTTTCATATTTAGGAACAATCATATAAGCAACCATTTTATAATATCTTTGTTCATTGTTCCGTTTTCATATTTTAGGAACAATCTTCTTGTAAAAAAAGAAACAACCTTAGAATTAGTTTGGAACATAGTTGAACCGTGTTCCTAATTAGGAAGTCGGAACACAAACCCAAAAGAAGAAGATGATGAAGATGAAGACTTTATTCCTAATTAGGAAATTGGAACACAACCCCAAAATATATGTTCCTAAATCATCAACCGGAACAACTTCTTATTGAATCACAGATCTAGATCCAAACCCAGATCTAATAACATTAGTAAGAAAATCAAGCTCACTCTTGGATTCATCATCTGCTACTCAAAGTTCATTGATTTCTAGTCCAATACCTAACTGAAACTAACAACACCAAGGAAAGCAAATAAAAACAGAATACAAATACTCACAACCAATAGTATACTGCTACTCAAAATAGAATATAGGGGGAGTAAAACCACAATAGAGAGGAAAAGCATCATAGCGCTAATGGAGAGCTCCCAAATCGGCCCTTATTGGATCGACTAGATCGACGAACCAAAATCAGCGAGGGTAGTGGTTGGGCTGTGAAGAACGAGCGACAACGGCGGTTGGGTTGTGGAGAGCTTGTGATGGCGGCGACGGGTCCGTGGAGTACGTGCAACGGCGGCGGTTGGGCCGTGGAGGAAGTGCGACGGTTGGACTATGGAGGAGACGACGACGGCGATGGCGATGCCTCTTGCTTCGACCGACTGGCGCCGGTGGAGCTGGCTAGTGTTGGGTTGTGCGTGGGAGTGGATCTAGGTTGGACGTTTCCGGAGAGAGAGATTAGTTTTCAGTAGCCGTGTGTAGAGAATTTGATTAGGGTTTGTGTTGAAACCCTAATATTATTTAATATATATACTAGTTTCAAATGACTATTTTATCCATTTTAATTTAGTAAGTTAGATCTGCTCTCTAATCCTACGATTCTAACATGTGTTTTGATATCAAAACACCAATGGGTAAAAATTGATTTTTAATTTATTTAAATATCGAATCATGAAAAATCTAGTTTTCGACCGAAAACCCTAATGCTCTCTCCAACGAAAAACCCTAGCAACGCGATTGCATCGCCGGCCGACCACCTCCGGCCTCCGGATCCAGATCCTTTGCAGCCGGTGTCTGGGGCTGTGTTCCCGTCAGTTTTTGACAATCCGGCAACTGATTCCCAACCCCGAAAACGACCTCGCGAAACCGTTCCAAACCCTATCTGCCATGAGTCAGACATCCCGCAGCAATCGACCTCGACGGCTGGTCAAGCGAAGATCTCGGCGAAATCAACACCCTCGGTTGTGCCTGTCGGCAGATCTTATAGCCATGTCACAAGTGGAGGAGCCCGGAATTGATTACTGAAGAAGATGTTACAGACCTCCCTATTCCACCTTCATCAATGCAAGAAAATGGTGTGGCGGACCCCAGCTGCCCTAAGGTTCAGTTCTCGGACGAGGAAATCCGAAGCTTCTATAAGCCATGGTCCAAAGCGCTTGTGGTTAAGGTTATGGAGAAAACCTTTTCGTTTGGCACGGTGAAGCGTAGGCTGGAATCGCTTTGGGCACGAACTGGGTCGATCAGCGTCTCCGACGTTGCTAATTCCTTTTTCCTTGTCCGATTTTCTGATCCCTCAGATTATCAACGTGCAGCTTTCGATGGACCCTGGAAAATCTACGATTACTACTTTTCAGTAGCTAGATGGTCACCAAGTTTCAACGATGAGGAACCAATCAAGACCCTCCTCACATGGGTCCGTTTACCGAAGCTCCCTATTCATTATTTCAATAGCTTGGCCGTAACCGCATCGGGAACTGTATTGGGAAGACCGTGCGGCTTGACTTGGCCACGATGGTAGGTGAACGTGCTCGATATGCGAGGGTGTGTGTCGAAGTTGACCTGTCAAAACCGTTACTCGGCAAATACCAGCTTGAGGACAAAACATTCTTTGTCGAGTATGAGAGCTTAGAGAATATCTGTTTCTCTTGTGGGGCCTACGGACACAAAATCGATGCATGCGTTCCTCTGAGCTCCCCTGAAGTTGAGACAGAGAAGGAGGCAGAGAGTACTTCGGCCACTAAAGAAATGGAGAAGGCGACATGGGATTGGATGACTATAACACGGAAATCCAAAGGCAAGCCAAGAAAGGGAATAATTCCCAGGTACAGAATCAGCCATCGGGATCTCGCTTTCGGATTCTCCATCATGAGGGGTCTGCAGTGTCAGAGGTGCAAGCCAGCACTAAGAAGACTCCCGAGGTTCAGAATATTGACACTATAATTGCAAATCATGCTGCTCAACTGTCACAAATTCTCAGAAATGTTGGCAATGACCAGAGCATCTCTGTTAACGATAAGAGTGAGACAACGAAGGGTAAGTCAAGCTGTAACCCCTTGCTGATTTGACCAACAGGCCGGATGCAACCACCTCTGCTGTGACAAACGGTTTTTCATCAGATAAAGTGAGAAACAATGAAAAGCTGATATTCGTTCCAATCACCTACACCAACCCAATCTTCCAAGAGGCGGCGGGGAAATCGATCAAACAAAAGGCGGTGAAAACGGGGTAGAAGAATGATAAAAAGGGGCAGGCTCCTGGAAACAGGTCTGATGTTAAATCCAAAGCTGTCTTGAGCGGTGACAGCAAAACTATCAGGACCTTTGTGTCCAAGAGAACCACACCAGTAGGGGTTTCAGTTCTCGGGAGGAAGACCGGGAAGCCACCTGATCAGATTTGATTCGGTCCTTTTCCATTGCTTCATTCTTTAATGAATATTCTGGCATGGAATTGCAGAGGTGCCGGACACGAGAATTTCAGTCCATCACTCAAGTTTTATATTTCGAATTATAAACCACAAGTGGTGTTCATCTTCGAACCCAGAATTAGCGGAGATGCAACTAAAAAAGTCATTGATAGACTCGATTTTGACAGTCGACTCCTGATTGAGGCTCAGGGTTTCTCAGGTGGAATTTGGGCATTATGGAATTCTTCTTCAGCTTCTATCTGTGAGGTTCGTAGGTCGGACCAAGCTCTTCACCTTGAGCTCACTCTGCCAGGGTTGCCAAAGAGCTTGGTCTCGGTGATTTATGCCAAACCTAACCCGGCGGGTCGTGCTCTTTTGTGGGATGAACTCAAAGACAGAGCTAGTACAGAGTATTGCCCTTGGGCCTTGTTTGGTGACTTCAATAGTCTCACTTGTGCGGATGACAAGAGGGGTGGAGCTCCCTTCAATCCAAACTGAGCAGTCTCTTTTAGAGATTGTATCGATTCTTGTGGTTTTCATGACCTGGGGTTCGTGGGACCCAGTTACACCTGGTTTCGTGGGTCTCTCAGGGAAAGACTCGATCGTGGTCTGGCTTCGTTAAGCTGGAGATCGCTGTTCCCGGAAGCCCTGGTCAGACACCTCCCCCGCATCCGGTCAGACCATAGACAAATTTTGGCTTGCTTCTTCGGGAATGAAAGCACTCCAAATTTAAGAAGACCTTTCAGATTCATTGTTCCTTGGATGCTTCACGCTGACTTTCCCCGCCTCCTCAAATCGGTTTGGAAATCAGAGAGGTCAGCTAAATGTAATCTCAGTGAGCTTTCTTTCAGGCTCAAGAAATGGAACAAAGAGATTTATGGCAACATTTTTCAGCGTAAGGAATCCCTTCTCCGTCATCTCGCTGATTTCGAAGGCATTCCTCAAAATAGCCAGACGGAAACAACCAAAACGGTGGAAGATAGAGCTCGTAAGGAGCTGGAGCATGTTTTGTGGGAAGAAGCGGTTCTATGGGCACAGAAGTCGAGGGTCGATTGGCTTACCGATGGTGATCGCAACACCCGCTACTTCCACCAAGTCACGCTTCGACGTTGAGCTTGCAACAGAATATTTACTCTTCGGGACGATGCAAGAAACTGGGTGGACTGCCAGGACTCGCTTCAGCTCATGGCCACAGCTTTTTTCTCTAACCTCTTCACCGAAGAGGTAGGTCCACATTCTTTTATCCCGGTGGCTTTTAATGCTATTACAGGTGATGAAGCGGCTGACCTAGATGGCTTACTAAGCGAGGGGAAATCAGCTGAGTGGTCAAGATTATGAAAAGCCTTAAGGCCCCAGGAATTAACGAATACCAACCTACCTTCTTTCAGCGTCAATGGCGAATTGTTGGTGAGTCGATTACGAATCAGATTCGAAGATGCTTCCGTGACAACGGTGAAGTGGCTGCTCTCAATGATACAGTTATCGTCTTAATCCCGAAAGTCAGGTACCCTAAAAACTTTAATCAACTTCGGTCGATAAGCTTATGTAATGTGATCTACAAAATCCTTACGAAGTGTATCGCGATGAGATTACGCCCCTTGCTTTCTAAGTTGATACAGAGCTCTCAGGCAAGCTTTGTACCTGGTCGCCAAATCTCGGAGAACATCATTATTCTGCAGGAGGCTGTTCATTCAATGGAGAAAATGATAAGTCGGAAGAAGCCTATGATTCTGAAAATCGACCTTTCCAAAGCCTACGACCGAGTCAGATGGTCTTTCCTCGAAGACACGTCACGAGCGACAGGGATTAGCAGTAACATGGTGGATCTTATCATGGTCTGCGTGAGGACTGCCAAATTCCAAGTCCTTTGGAATGGTGGGCTTACGAAACAATTTATTCCTGAATGAGGGATTCTCCAGGGATGTCCTCTATCTCCCTTTCTTTTTACTCTCTGCATGGAACGTTTAAGCCACTTAATTGATGCTGCAGTGAATTTGGGACAGTGGAAACCGATCATGCTGAGTCCCGGTGGACCAGCTCTCTCCCACTTATTTTATGCAGATGATTTAATTCTCATGGGAGAGGCTTCGGTCGAACAAGCCAAGGTGGTCCTTAACTGTCTTGATCAATTTTGTGATGCCTCAGGTCAAACTGTGAACAAGGAGAAGTCTGTGTGTTTTTGCTCGAAGAATACTGGCAGACAATAGGCGGCGGCCATCTCAGCTATTCTTGAAGTTCCCTTAACCCAAGATCTTGGCAAATATTTGGGGGTGCCGGTACTTCACGAGCGGACAACCACCCAGACTTACCAGGGTATTATTGATAAAATTGAATAGAAACTGACAGGTTGGAAGGCCAAAACTCTTTCTCTTGCAGGTAGAGTCACTCTTGCCCAAGCCGTGTTGTCTGCTATACCGGCATATGTGATGCAAACGTCAGTGCTCCCTATCACCACCTGTGAGGAAATCGAAAGAAGAGTCCGTAACTTTGTTTGGGGTTCCTCAGATGAAGCCCGAAAGGTTCACCTTGTTGCCTGGGATACAGTCTGCAAGCCTAAAGAAGAGGGGGGGGGGGCTCGGCCTTAAGTTAGCTCGGAACCTCAATAGAGCTTACATGGCTAAGCTTGCGTTTAAGTTCCTCCAAGAACCCGATAAGTTATGGGTCAAAGTCTTGCAATCAAAATACTTTAAAGAGACAGTAACGGGATTCACACAGAAGAATAAATATGTCCGTTCAGCTCTGTGGTAGGGCCTTACAGGGGATTGGAATACTATGCTCCGAGGTGCACGGTCGGCCATTAGGAATGGATTGGGGACAACTTTATGGACAACTCGATGGTTTTATTCGGGGGAGAGGCTGATCGACCTGGTTGAAGATGCAGAGTTGCAGATCGATATTGACGAATGTGTGGCAAGCTTCACTACTGCAGATGGCACATGGGACTATGATTGATTCGTTCAACTCCTGCCAGCTCAGACGGTCAAGCTTGTCATGGGTATGACTCCGTCGCAGGAAAACGAGGTGACGATGAATGGGTCTGGGGTGAAGAGAAAAATGGTCAGTTCTCGATTAAATCCGCCTACCGTATCGTGTGTAATCTTGAAGAAACACTACAAGAAAAATGATGATTTGTCACGGTTTATTAGTCACGGTTTTGTGAACCGTGACTAATTGGTCATGGTTTCATTGAAACCGTGACCAATTAGTCACAGTTTCATTGAAACCGTGACCAATTAGTCACCATTTCATTGAAACCTTGACTAATTTAGTCACGGTTCACAAAACCGTGACTAAATTAGTCACGGTTTTATAGAAACCGTGACAAAATTAGTCACGGTTTTATAGGAACCGTGACAAAATTAGTCACGGTTTTATAGGAACCGTGACAAAATTAGTCACGGTTCACAAAACCGTGACTAATTTAGTCATGGTTTCTATAAAACCGTGAATAATTTAGTCACGGTTTGTATAAAACCGTGACTAATTTTTGTCCAAAGAAACACGGATTGCCACGTTGGCAATCCGTGTGCTTACTCCCACTCCAATCATATCCCTTTCTTCTTTTCTCTTCCCACTATCCTCCAACCCTTTCTTCTTCTTTCTTGTTCCCACTACCCTTTGACACCTTCTTCTTCTTTGTACCGAAAAAATGGCCCCTCCTCCCAACTCCTTCTTTTCCAACTCCTACTACAGCCCCTCCCAACTCCTTCTTCATTCCAACTCTCTCTTCTCCTCTAAAATTCTCAACCAGCACCCTCCACTTCTCTCAACCACCAACACCAAAATCCAGATCTGAAACCCAGATCTGAAACCCAGCGACGGTTGTTGAAGGCGACGGCGGCAACGGTCGAAGGCGATGGCGGCGACGGTCGAAGGCGATGGCGGCGACGGTCGAAGGCGATGGCGCGGTCGAAGCGATGGCGGTGGTTGAAGGCGGACGGCGAGCGGACGATCGAAGGCGATAGTGGCAGCGGTTCGAAGGCGATCGGCGGTGGCGGTCGAAGTGACGGTGGCGGGGTTCAAGGCGACGGCGGGGCGGTCGAAGGCGACGGTGGCGGTGGTTGAAGGCGACGGCGGCGGCGGTCGAAGGCGACGACAACGGCAGGTTGAAGGCTCGTCGGTTGCTCTGTGGCTGATCGGAGAAGAAGAGGGATGAAACCTGCAAAAACAATACTTAAATTGACCAAACGAAGAATATAAGAATTTAATTGATTAAGTTGTATAACTGGAAAAGTTGAAGGGTTGCTCTTGAAATTTTTGACTGATTTGGGATTATTACGGATTTGGTCATTCATTATAATAAGTTGACAATTTAAATTTGAGTGATTGATTTGTATAACGAAAGGAGTAAAAGTGGGACGTTTTGTTAACCTTATAAAGTGTATGGTTTAAATTGCTAAACGGAAGGAGTTAAGGGTTTGAAACTATAATTTAAGAACATTATAAATTCAGTCACTGGAAAGTTTATTCCTTACAAATTGGTCACTAGTATTTGTCACGGTTTCATTAAGAACCGTGACAGATTTCAGTCACGGTTATTTAAGAAACCGTGACTAAAATGAACCAAATTAGTCACGGTTCTTAAGGAAACCGTGACTAAATTTTTGTCACGGTTTCCATAAAAACCGTGACAAAAATGGGTCATTTTAGTCACGGTTCGCGTAACCGTGACTAATTTTTTTAGTCACGGTAAAAACCGTGACTGATGGTCTGTTTTCATGTAGTGAAACTAGACTTGCTGATCCCTGGCTCTCGGTTTGGAAGTGGAAAGGCCCTAACCGGATCAGGCTGTTCATCTGGCTCGCTCTGCACGAAAAGATTCTCACAAATGTTGGCCGGAAGCGTCGCCATCTCACAGACGATGACAGTTGCTCCATCTGCCCGGCGGATTCGGAATCGGTGATACATGTCCTCAGGGACTGCAAGGCGGCGGGAGATATCTGGAGACAATTTAACCAATTTGATACCTCTGGCGATAATTGGAAGCTGAGTTTAAGGGAGTGGATTTGTTTCTATCTAAAGTCTGAGGAGGGTTGGATCTTCGGAGTCGTTTGTTGGTTAATCTGGAAAGATCGTAACAGACGCATTTTTGACGGAGTTCCATCTAAGCCGCAGGCTGTAGCTTGTCAAGCGAATTTCTGGGTCCGGAGCTTGGCGGATGAAGAAGGTAGAGAATGTGCTCTGACCGGAACTAAAAGGGTGAGAAGGCCTACCGAGATTGCATGGGACCCGGGTCCTCCTGGCTGGGTCGTCCTCAACACTGACGGCTCAGTTGATTCGAATCGCCAAGGGGCAACAACGGGCGAACTTATTCGGGATGAGGTCGGGAGGTATTTTCTGGCCTTCACCATGAACCTGGGCTGCTGTTCCGTCACCAGAGCCGAACTCAGGGGCGCTATCGAGGGACTCACTCGAGCTTGGGATGCGGGGTTCCGAAAGGTAATTCTCCAACTCGACTCTAAAGTCGCGATAGCACTGCTGTCCAATTCCACAGATACTGCTCATCACCACGGAATGGAAGTCATCCAGTTCAGGGAGCTCAGTAATAGATGGGCGATTCAGATTCAACACACCTACAGAGAAGGAAACCACGCAGCTGATTTCTTAGCTAGCCTGGGTTATGACTACCCCATTGGGAGTCACTCGATTTTGAGTAATGATGTTAGACTTGGCTATTTTTTGCGTTATGATTGTATGGGCATTTCCGAACCGAGGTCGATTTTGATTAATGATTAGGCGCTAAGCGCCGCTTTCCTACAAAAAAAATACCAATGGGTGTTTTCACGGTAGTACATCCCATATTTTTTATGTGTTATCTAATTATAATTATAAAATTGAAGACCACCAACAGAGTCACAAAAAATGCAAAGTTATCGTTATACTATCTGAAGCTATAAATTGGAGACTATTTATAATGAAGGATTATTTTTCAATCCCCAATAAATTTTAAAAGCATTACAAAAGGCCAAAATAGTGAATAACTTGTCATCTTCATTCAAACGTAATAATTACAAGCTCAGACACTGTGCTCCACCGCCCTAACCCGAGAATATTACAGAAACATATAATGATGGTCTAAATGACACCATTCCTTCTTCATCATCTAGTAAGAGCATCCCATCAATGGTAATGGGAGACTTGCAAGTTGAGATGGCATGTGAGGTGCAAATTGCATTGATGGTGGAAAAAAAAATTTTATGCAAATTTGCATATTATGGTTTTGTGTTTACAAATGAAAGTGGGCCCCTTATTTTACTTTTTCATTTTGTTTCTGTGTTTTCTTTTTATTTTTTGTTTGTCTTATTTTTTTAAATATGAAACATGTTCAATAAAATATGAATATGAAATAAGTTATTTTGTCCTTTCTTGTTTAATTAAGAGTGTTTTAAGTGTAGTAATTAAGTATTTTAATTTGTATCAAATTAATAACAACTAAAGAAACTTAAGATTCACCAATACTATACTCACAAATAATTTAATCGCTTTTGTAAATCGATTAAAGTCACTCATAATGCAAGGATTCGTAATAGGTCAATGAATACCCGACTTCAAGCTGATTTGATAGAAGAGATATGGAGTCGATTCAGAGACAATGAAGAAGATGATTAATCAACTATTATTTCTAGACTTTATTGCTTTTGAAATTTATGCTTTGTGTACTTGTATTTCTCAAATATTGTAGTTGTGTTATTAATAAAAAAACATTGTGTGTTGATTTACTTTCAATTTATTAGTAATTTAGCGTGTTTATAATATTTTAATCATAATTAATTTTATTTATTATAAAAATTAATATTTTCTACGTATTAATTAAAATAATTTTGATTAGTTTTTGTTACAATTGGTGATGAAGATAATTAAAAGTATTTGTTAAGAGTATTGTAATTGTAATTTAAAATGATGTTGGTCCCACATTTGCATTCGCTTTTGAATTGCATGGATGAGAGTTGTATGAAAGTTGAAAGTTTGGTAATTGCAAAAGTTGATAGGTGGCAGTAGGGACCACATTTGCAAATGCAAATGAATACCATTGATGTGGATGCTCTTGTAACATCCTCGCCCAACCGAACGGTTTGGAACTTGAGTTTGAGTGTTTGAGACATTGGAAACAATGTTCTTGAGGCCCCATCGAAGTCCGGGACGTCCATAGTTGAGTCGGATCGAAGATACAAGCGAGTACGCGAAAATTTGTCAAGGTGGGCAGACCATGATACATGGCCGTGTATCAGCAATACACGCCGTGTATCATGACCTAATCATAAATAGCTGATTTTCACGGAAATTCACAATTTTCCTCTCTTTCTCTTCCCCGAAAATCCTTTTGACGAACCAAAAACCCCCTTAGCTTCAATCCTTGATTCCGGGAGTTGTAGAGCTCAGATTAATGATCCGTTTCTTGCTATGGGTTCGTTGCGACGAGAGGAAGAGATCGCACCCTGAATTTCTGGGTATTTCGGAGTAGGATGCAGTCGGTCAGGAGAGGAAGAGCTACGTTTTTGGTGTCTGAGAGCTTGGCTGTTCGGGTTTCTAGAAGAGTTTTAGAGCATCGTCTTCTTGTCAGGTGAGGGTTTAGCGTACGATAGGTAGTATGGTAGGTGTGACGAGCTGCAATTTTTACTTAGAAGAATGTAGGGCTTTGCATGAAATTGAAAGAGAGTAAAAGGGGAAAACTGTACTGCAACTGTTTGCCATGCAAATTTTGATGAATTGTGATTGTTGTATGATTGTTTAAGGATGAGTTGGATGATGAATGTTGGCTGATGTGTTATGTGTTGAGGATGGGAAATGATTAACATTGATGATTAATGGATTTGACTTAGTAACGAGTGTAGGAGGGTCGGGTTGTGATGCTGTAATCTGTTTCTGTATCTTGTGCTGATAGTGGTGGTTGCAGGAGGGTGGTCCTGCCAATGTGGGGTCGCCCTTTATATGATGAGTAGGTGGATGGCCCTGCCAATGTAGGGTCGTCCAATGAAGGATGTACAGAAGGGTAACCCTATGACTCATGACATGGCTATCCCTGTACTTGCAGGTGGGGGTGGCCGGTGAGCTAGCCGTTTACCCTTAAATTTTTTGTGTTATGTGGAATGGTGAATGAGATGGATTGTGATTGTAAATGTGACATTGAGTGAAATTCTGATATATGTAGTTGGGTGAAATGATGTTATGTGTTGTTGGATGACTTGGTGTTATGTTTTGTTTGGGTGAAAGTGGTGCTATATGGGATGGGGTTGATAATATGATAGTGATATGGAAATACGACATAGAATTAGATAAGGGAATTGGATGATGTGACTACTTGAATTGATGCTATATATTGATTTGAGTGAAATTGATGCTATGTGTAAGGGTGTTTGGTAGTGTGACATGTGTTTATTGTAATAAGGTGGGAGTCTTGAATGTGAATTTTTTAGGAGTGTATGAGGAGAATGAGGATGTCAGAATTGGATGACTTATGGCTAGAAATCGAGTTAAACGGAATCGGTGGGAATAGGTGGAATAGGTAGTTAAATTTAGGATTTCACGAACTGGGGGTTTGAAACCGTAAACTGATGTGGTTGTGATTGTTGTTGTTATGTGGTGTTGAGTTGACTGTGTGAATGTATGATTGACTAGGTGGCTAGAAATGGGAGTGAGGAGTTAAAACTGGACTGTGAATGGAATTAGGTCTTGCATGAACCCTTGAGAGTAAAACTGAATAACTGTCTTGTGATTACTGTCTGATGATTGTGCCGATTGACGGGTGATGTGGGCATTGAGATGAAAGATAATTACTTATGAATTTGAACTAGGAATGTGAGGTAGGATGGAAGGAGATGAGCTGAATTTCTGTATTCGTATCTATTGTGGTAGGTTGTGGTTTAGTGTGGAAGTGGCTAATAGAACTGGTACATGGAATTAGCTAATAGAATTGGTACATGGAATTGGCTAATAGAATTCGTACATGGAATTGGCTAATAGAATTGGCTAATAGAATTGGTACATGAAATTGGCTTGGGGAATTGGTAGAATGGTATTGCATTGCTGATGTGTGTATAAGAGTCCCCGGCAACGGCGCCAATTTGATGAACGTGTCGTTGTGATGCGTTCAACCAAATAACTACTAATGCTAATAAAAGGCTATAGCAGATCGTATTCCAGGGGTTTCCTCTACCTCCTTACTCCAGGGAGTTGACAGTTTTAATTCGAGTTCAAACACAAGTTGTGCGTGGTGTGAGTTCCACGACTTCTATACTAAGAATGCAAAAATAAGAAGAAATGAAAATTAAACCGAAGAAAGATTGAAGATTGATTAATTGACTAGAAAGATGACAGATAAGCTTAGATTTCGAATCCCCCTTAGATCACCAAGGCAACGACAGTCACAGACCAGCTATTTTCGATTCTAGTTCATTCAGTTCACAGACACCATCATAACTCCTGACCCTTAGGTTTAAGACTGGCGAATGTTCGCTCTATCCGATCTAGCTACCACGATTAATTAGCCCCCGGGTACGGTCGCCTCTCGCAACGACTTAACTTAATTGGTGCAAATTCTAGTGATTAATGAGTTACTCTAGCAATGGATCAACCCTAATCGGTTCCTACGAAAGGCACACTCCAATTATAAGGTTGATTGTTCGATTTGATGTTTTAAAGTAAGGCGAGCGTTCGCTTCTATCCTTAACTTAACAAGAATCTAATCTAGGTGGCCAAACCAGACAAGAAACACAGAAAACGAAGAACAAATCAAACATGCAAGATGAAACTGAATGAACTTCGAATCTAATCACCGCCGATCCGTGACCGCTTTAAGCCCTGGGTCACTTAGGGTTCATCTAATCTAAGTTACACAAGTTCAGCTACTCATATCCAATCCAGAAGAGTCGAAGGCAGACAAAGAATACATCTCAGGTAGGAAGATAGATAAGAACTGTAAAACCTAATTTCGATGCTTCCTGACAGCTTCAATCTGCTGAATCTTCAACTCCTAACCCTGGCTCTCCGAGATGGATGGATGGCGTCACGATCCGTTCCTGCTCCTCGAACTCTTGTTACTCCTCCTGTCTCTCTCTCTCGTCGTTCTTTTTGTGTGTTGTAAAAAGTGATGTATTTTAAGTGATGGGGTTCTCGATAATAGCCCCGAGTTCTCTATTTATACCAACCCGATATTCTCCTGAATTCAACTGGAATTTTCGCCGAAAATAGTGAAGGATTTCGGCGAAAATTTCTTCATACTTGAATCGGTTGATTCCTTCCTACGGTTTCGGCGAAATCTCCATGGTATCTTCGCCGAAATCTTCCTCTCAATCGGCCAGTGGTTTCTTCTTCCATTTTCGGCGAAAACCAAAGGGTAGTTTCGCCGAAAATATGTGTATGAACTGGGCAGAATTTGTTCGACTTTGAATGGCTTCTTTGACCGATTCCGGTTCAATTCCTCGAGGTTCCAATGCTTCAGACACATCCATGGTTACTTTATTTGACGGCAAAAACCTGTGCTTACGTAAAAACACTAGAAAACCATCAAATAGACCCGAAACGGGCCACGGTAACACAAGTGGCATGAGATAGGGCAATCGATTGATTATTCGCCATTCTACCCTAAAAACAATGTCTTAAGCAAAGAAATGTCGCTTAAATGAGGCTGATAATCACGTCAATTCGACTGTCATCAAATACCCCACACTTAAGCTTTTGCTTGTCCTCAAGCAAACTGAATAGAACACACTCAAATTCACAAATAACACGAGATTAAACCGAGATTCAATTCCAACAATTTGGTTTAGACTGTTCCACGTAGAAAGAGTGACCTACACATGCAAGAACATCAACGAAATAAGTTTTCGATCTCACTAATTTCTGCACACTTCAAGTAGTGGTTTTAACAAAACTCATTTCTTGGCAAAACAATTAATCACAATTAACCGACTATGATAACACCAATTCTAATCAAAAAGACTTTAAGCTCTAGCCATGATGTGGATGCGGAGGTAGAAAAAAATGACGTGGCTATCGACTGGACTTCATCCTTTTCTAGATCTGTGCGTTACCTGTTCTAGCTAGAACTGATTTAAACAACAATTTCTTTCAAGATTCAAGCTTTCTTTAATTTATTTACTGCATACTAGTGCTCGATACCAAACACTTCACTTAGGTGTTGGACCTGCCTAGCTCACAGTATTTGTGCTTATGCTAGTGCTCAACCCGAACACTTCACTTAGGTGTCGGGCTTGCCTAGCTTTATTTCCAGCACTTTAAGGAACTTAACAATTACTTTGAACAACTCAATTACTTGATTTAACCATTTAGCCATTTAATCCTAGCTAGTTATAACTTTTTACACGAGATTTCGAATTGGATTTCCGTCTAATCTCAAGCCACAATCACAGGTGATCAAATATGGAGTGAAAACATGGAAGAAGCTAACATTTATCATCTTAGAACGGTGTTATCGAGCTTTGTTGTTAACAAGTTAATTGATTCAATTAATTCCAGTTCCAACTACAGAGGTGATTTATGATCTGTTCTGACCTAGACTCATTTAATATCAGTTCTGACACGTTGGTTACAGGTTCTAAGTGGAACAGTCTAGACGTCATTGTTCAAAATTGAAGTCAATTTAACATCCAAAGTCAAGAATTGAGCAATTCGATGCTAGAGAACTGGATAGGAATCACGAGGCGCACACAGAGATATAGGCAATCAAGATCATGCATGGTTATCTAACACCCTACCCCACACTTAAACTGTTCTGTGTCCTCACAGAACTAACTAGAGTAGAGTTAGATGAAGAACCTGGAAGGTGATGGTCGGTGTAGAGGATGAACACGGAGAGTCCGGAGCGGAGCGGAGTAGCTACTCAAGTTCCTACAGACACAAAAACAATAAAAAGATCAAAAGGATACCGGGACAAGTGCCCCGGATCCACACAGAATAAAATTGGGTCGAGACCCGAAAAGAAGAAAGAAAAGAAAGGAAAAAGATAGAAACAACCTGATCACTGCTCCGCAGGAGGAGGTGGAGGTGCAGTGGGAATGGATGATATGGCGAACCGCTGCTCCATTTTCCGTCGCCATGCGAGCTCGTCCATGTGTCTGGCTGAGTGGTCAGCCATGAATTGCTGTAGAGTGGACCAACGCTCATTCTGAGTCTCCTCATGTGCCACTCGGTCCTTCTGCCATTGCAACGAACCAGCCGAGTAGTCTAGCTGCCAATTCTCAATGCGCGCCAGCCTTGCATTCATTTCCGTGGTGATCTGTGCTCGCGACGGTGGGCGGTCAACTGGCTGGGCCGTGCGATGAGGGAGCGAAGTGCAATGCTCAATAGTTTCTGAAAGGTCGATCAGAATATCGGGGGCCCCCATTTATCACCGAGCTGGAGGTTGTCGATCAGAATAGAAATGAAGGGGCCTCCTGGAAGCTCACTAGGAAGCTTCTTGGTGGTAATGCGCTTGTGAAAGAATCGTGCAAGCCACCAGCCGGGGTGCAGGTTGGCATCCTCCTCTAAAGCACGGAATAGAACGAGCTCCTCCAGAGAAACGTGGTGGCGGCTCGTCTTGCTGCAAAAACACAAAGATTGCACCCAAACATAATGCAAGAATTTAAGAACAGGGTGAAAGATGTCACCGACCGTGGGGTGGACGATAGGTGAGCTCTCATCCTCGCAGCATGCCCATTTCCACACATCCGGGTAAGGAGCACTGGTGATGGAGTATGTGTCCTCAAAGCCAGCTAATGCAGTATCGAAATTGACGTGGGGATCCAGCAAGCGGCTGAACTCGCGAAGGGACTTCTCATGAAGAACACCACCGAGGCGAAAGGAAACGAATTTCTGCTCACGAAAGGGCTTCGGGGTGAGGCGCCGAAATGAACTCCAGAACTCCTGGAGGGCGACGAGCGGGTACGGGGATCCATGAGTGGTCAGCACTCGCAATCCGGCTTTATTAAGAGCGGTGTCAATTATCGAGTGCCAAGCCGGATTGTGCGCTGTGAGACTGTCAAGAGACAGAACTGCCACCTTAGCCGGAGGGATGACTTTGATCTTCTGAAAGACCTCAAACTGGTGGGCTCCAGGGCGGCGATGAAAGGATGCACGGCTCCATTGGCAGGTGTAGGAATAGAGGAGATGGGAGTCGCAGGGGTAGGCGAATCCTCGGGAATGATGGCTACAGCCATCAATTTCTGTGTAGCTGGTACGGGACGACGAGGGGGTGGTGTCCTACTCTGGCGAGTTGAGGATCGCTGTGCTCTATCTGCACTGGTAGTCTTAAAACGCTTCGGAGCCCTGTAAAATACAACTCAGAGACGACCAGCATTAGATTACAAGACTCTTACCCCACACTTAATGGGAGAAGTGGGGGTAGACTAATCAACCGAGAGATCATAGAATCAAGATATATCATTGAAGAACTTGTCAATTCAGTAGGCAAGCAAGAATAACGGAATGAGGCAAGAACACAAACGCACAGACAACAGATCACACTTCCGAAAAGGCTACAAAACAATACCAGAACCTAGCCAATTGATACCGACAAAGCAGTCAAGACGAATAAGGGAGAACCCAAAAAGTCAACCACAGTCAACCACGTCAAAACTGAAGTTAACAAGCCAAATGATGCACAATCAAAGGTTGAACAACTAACCGTGAAGACATGATTCGAGAAAACGATTGGAAATCCACGAAAAACAGGGAAACTTGAAAACTAGGTCGGGCGGAACCGGGGCTGAAAAGCTCTGATGCTAGGGTTTTGAAACAAGCTAGGAAAAGGGGGTGGGCGGCGGCTACTGAGACAGCGGCGGCGTGTTGATCGGCGGGCAAGGGGCGGCGGCGATCAGTGAGGCGCGCGGTGGAACCCACAAACGGAGAGAGGGGGGGATGGTTTAAGTTTTCGGGTGGGGGGGTTTATGAATGTCGCGAAAACGAAAACCCAGGGGGGCCTTAAATACGGTGAAAAGACCAAAAATTTTTGGCGAAAAGGATGGTAAATTTTTGGTGAAAATTCCAAGTTAAATGAAGAAAAATTTTCGGCGAAGTCATGGTATTCTCAGGATCGAAAAGTGAGGACAGGAGGATCAGGTTGAAATCAAACAAAAATTTGGCGAAAACAGGTTGACAGTTTCGGCGAAAATAATGGTTAGAATGGAAGAAATCGTTTCGGCGAGAATGGTGGGGTCTTCGGTTCGAAAGGTATGGACAGGAGGGTCAGGTCTAATTTGAACAGCGGTTTCGGCGAAATGTGGACATGTTTTCGCCGAAACTGTTTTGAAAACGGCGGAGGGGTTTTTTTTTTTTAAACATGCAAGATGGGTTTTTAAAGCAAAACGACTCAAAACGAAAATAACTGACTCCAGCCGTGGGTTGCCTCCCACGAAGCACTCTTGTTTAACGTCCGTGAGCCAGACGATACCTGGATTCGTGTCAGGATTCCAAAACGAGGTAGTGCACGTCTATGGATGATACGGCTAACCCTTGCAGATACTGCTTAAGCCGATGTCCGTTGACGCGCGAACGGCTCCTGATCGTGCATTTGAATGTAGACGCTACCTAAGGGTGTCTGGCGGACCACGGTATAAGGGCCAGACCACCGGGATTTTAATTTACCCGGGAACAGTTTCAAGCGAGAGTTATATAAAAGCACTTGTTCTCCGGGATAGAACTGCTTGATCATCTTCAATTGAGAGTCATGAATTTTCTTCGTGCGCTCTTTATATAACCTCGTGCTTTCATATGCGTGGAGTCGGTGATCCTCAAGCTCAGCGATCTGGTCATGGCGGTTATTACCTGCTACTGCATAGCTCATATTCAACTCTTTGTTAGCCCAGAATGCCTTGTGCTCAAGCTCAACTGGTAAATGACATGACTTGCCATAGACCAGCTGATACGGTGAGGTACCGATGGGAGTCTTGTAGGCAGTACGATATGCCCATAAGGCATCATTGAGCTTAGATGACCAGTCCTTGCGAGACCGGCCAACCGTCCTATCAAGAATCCGCTTGAGCTCACGGTTTGTCACTTCCGCTTGGCCGTTCGCTTGAGGATGATAAGCCGTGGACATTCGGTGGGTGACACCAAAGCGTTTGCACACCCGGTCGAATTGTCCGTGGAAGTGGGTACCCCTATCGCTTATGATGAAGCGCGGTGAACCAAAACGCGTGAAAAGACGAGTAAGGAACCGTCCCACCACTCTAGAATCATTAGTGGGTAAAGCCTCAGCTTCGGCCCACTTAGAAACATAATCAACGGCGACGAGAATGTACTTGTTTCCGTTGGAGGGCGTGAACGGACCCATAAAATCAATTCCCCAGACATCAAAGATTTCAACAGTTAAAGAAACAGTTTGGGGCATCTCATTACGGTTAGAGATGTTACCTGATCGCTGGCAAGCATCACAACGTCTAGCATAAACATCGCAATCACTAAAAATTGAGGGCCAGTAGAAACCTGTTTCGAGTACCTTTCTCGCCGTGCGGTTGCCTCCGAAATGTCCTCCGAACGGTCCTTCATGGCATTTGCGAATGATGTCCGCTGCTTCATTGTAAGAGACACATCTCCGGATCATCCCGTCAAGACTGATGCGGTATAAGAAAGGCTCATCCCAGAAGTATGACTTGGCTTCTTTAAGCACTTTCTTACGTGCATTATAATCCAGCTCAGGAGGGATAATGCCGTGAGAAAGATAATTGGCCAGGGTAGCATACCATGGCTCTTCCGAATCGATGGCATTACTCAAATTTTGAGCGTGAGGGATTGCCCAGGGCTCAATAGCTATGCTGTTAACCTGTTCATACGTCTCAACACGCAACAGCTCATCAGGGAAAGAATCATTGATAGGGGTAGCAGACTTACCTGTTTGTGATTCCTCAAGTCGAGAAAGATGATCTGCTGCTAAGTTCTCTGCTCCTTTCTTGTCTTTAATTTCTATGTCGAATTCTTGGAGGAGAAGGATCCACCGGATGAGACGTGGCTTCGAATCTTGCTTAGCTAAGAGATGGCGCAGAGTAGCATGATCTGTGTAGACGATGGTATGTGAGAGAACCAGATACTGTCTAAATTTATCAAAGGAGAAAACGATAGCTAGGAGTTCCTTCTCCGTGGTAGTGTAGTTTCTCTGAGCATCATTGAGTGTCTTGCTCGCAAAGTAGATAGGATGAAATTTCTTCTCCTTTCTCTGACCAAGAACTGCGCCAACGGCGAAATCACTAGCATCACACATGATTTCGAATGGGAGATTCCAATCTGGTGCTGTAAGAATCGGTGCGGTGGTCAGTTGAGTCTTCAGAGTCTCAAAGGCTTCAAGACAGGCTTTGTCAAAGACGAACGGAGCATCTTTCTCGAGTAGCTTGGTCATTGGTAGAGCGATCTTGGAGAAGTCTTGGATGAATCGCCTGTAGAATCCAGCATGACCGAGGAAGCTTCGAACTGTCTTGACTGAGGTCGGCGGTGGTAGACTGGCAATGGTCTCAAGCTTGGCACGATCGACTTCTATACCTGTCTTAGATATTCTATGGCCAAGAACAATACCTTCTGTAACCATGAAGTGACATTTCTCCCAACTAAGAGCTAGGTTAGTCTCCTCACAACGAGCTAACACCTTATCCAGATTAGCCAAACACTTTGAAAATGAATCTCCATAGACAGAAAAGTCATCCATGAACACCTCTACCACATTCTCTACCAGGTCTCCAAATATTGCGAGCATGCATCTCTGAAAAGTAGCGGGAGCATTACATAATCCAAAGGGAATACGACGATAAGCAAACGTACCGAACGGGCATGTGAAGGTTGTCTTCTCTTGATCAGCAAGCTCAATGGGGATCTGAAAGTAACCGGACATCCCGTCTAAGAAGCAGTAGTATTCATGACCCGCCAATCGTTCAAGCATCTGATCAATGAACGGCAGTGGAAAGTGATCCTTCTTGGTGGCATCATTTAGTCGTCGATAATCAATGCAGACTCTCCATCCTGTAACTGTTCGGGTGGGAATGAGTTCACCCTTTGGATTAGGGATGACGGTGATTCCTCCTTTCTTCGGAACAACTTGAGTTGGACTGACCCAAGGACTGTCGGTGATGGGATAGATGATACCGGCATCTAGAAGCTTGAGTACTTCTTTCTTTACGACTTCCTGCATCTGAGGGTTAAGTCGGCGCTGCGGTTGTCTGACTGGTTTGAATTCTTCATCAACAACTATCCGATGTTTGCAGAAGGTTTAGAGATGCCTCTGATGTCTGCCAACTGCCAGGCAATAGCTCGGACATGCTTCTTGAGTAGCCCAATCAGTTGCTCTTTCTGCTCAGGAGATAGATTCGCATTGATAATGACAGGTAACTGGCGATCCTTTCCCAGAAATGCGTACTCTAAGTGGCCAGGCAGCTCCTTCAGAGTAAGTTCTGGTGGATTCTCATATGAAGTAGTAATCCGACTCGAAGCTGGTTCGATGTGTGGAGGCGCATGTAAGGGTGTGAATGTTGCCTGTTGTTCATCTAGCTCATCTTGCCATAAGCGCTGCTCTGGGTCGTCTAACACATTATCAATCCCTGAAATCAAACACAACTCTAGCGGATCACTAGATAAAGCATTAGTAACGGAGTCGGCCGAGGCCGTCTCTAAGGGATCAATAGCATAGCATTTATCATCTTGAGCAATGGAATATCTCATGCTATCTTTAATGCGGAATGCAACACTCTCTTGTCCTACACTTAAAGTTAATAAGCCTTGTTTGCAATTTATATTCACACCAGCAGTTGCTAAGAAAGGTCGACCTAGGATAAGTGTTCCGTCTAGCTCACGAGTATCTAAAACAACAAAATCTGCTAGTATAGTAAACGGGCCACAGCAAACAGTTACATCTTCTACTATACCTCTAGGCCGTTTGACAGACCTATCGGCTTAAAACGAGATGCAGAGTAATGGTTTTAATTGCCCTAGATTCAGCTTTTCATATAGATAGACAGGCATAACATTAATAGAAGCACCAGAATCAACCAGGCTGCGATCAATTTGAATGCCATTAATAATGCACGGTAATGTAAAAGAACCGGGATCAGGACACTTAGCTGGGGATGGTGGCGGCTGTCGAATGGGAGATGGCGCACCTAGAATAGATGCGTATTCATTAGTGAGCGTGATAGAGTACACCTCGCCACTCTTCACTTTCTTCACGAGGTCTTTAAAGAACTTCCCGAGTGGTGGTATAATCTCTACAGCGTCCGTCACTGGTATCTTGATTTCTGCAGTCTTAAGAACATTGTACCATTTCTTATACTGAGTGTCGTGATCCTTGGCCGTGCTCCTTGCAGCTTTTGGAAAAGGAATCCTAGGTACATATGGCGCCAAGACAGGTTCAGTGGCTGTCTTGGGCGGCGGAGGAGGAGCAGGTGCTTCTTCTTCCTCTTCTGTGATATCTTCTATTTCTGGCATATCCATGGCAGCACTAGTATCTGGTATTATGTCAGGTTCCGGAGCTTTTGGATCAGTTGTTTGCTTGCCACTCCTAGTGGTAATAGCTTGAGCGTGTTCACTCCTTATATCGGAGTCTGCTTGAAATGCTTCTGGATTAAAGAGAGGATTACTAATAAAAAGTTTCGCCATATTGAGTACCGCGTCTTCTATCCTCTGGGTTTGAGCCTTTGTTCCTTGATTAAGTGCGGCTTGGGCTTTTAACTGAATGTCATGGTCGTCAAGTCGGCTCATGATCTGATCAAACTTCCTCTCATAGTCCATATCTCTATTGTAGCACGGCTTTGCCTGAAACTGGTGTTGCCCTCCAATGAATCCCGGAGGTCTATAATAAGGATCTACCAACCGGTTGCTTTGCTTCCGTGGCACGTAGTTTCTGTAACCGGCATAGCCTTTCTGGTTGTTGGCAAAACCTTGATCAATGAAGTTTACCTCCTCAGTAGACAAGACTTCTGCTGCACCGAAGTTGAGGCAACTTCCGCCGCTATGAGCACATGACCCACACCATCCACAGTCAACTGAAAAGACGGTAGTTGACGGAGAGTCGAGAGGGATACCAGCTGCTTGCAGATGCTTCTGAACTTCCGCCTTGATCTGCTCTGCAACATTTATCTGACTCTGGCTCTTGGTTCCTTCTATGTGCCTCTCCCAGTTTCTAGATTTCGAAGCACAGTCAGCAAAATGCAAAAGAGCATCCTGAGGAGTGAGAGCAGTGCAATCTCCACCGGCTAAGGTGTTGACCCAGTTTGCAGATTCCTTGCGCATTCCTCGAGTAAAGAAGTCAGCCAGCTGTCTCTGTTCATACCCATGGTGAGGGCAGTCGAAGAGAAGAGACTGAAATTCGTTCCAAGTGTCATACAGGCTTGCATCCTCTCTCTGTGTGAACCTGGAGATACGGTCTCTATAAGCAGTTGTTCTTGCAGGAGGAAAGTATTCCTCAACAAAATCTTGAGCTAATGTCTCCCATTCAGTGTAATGACCTGGCGATTTGCTGTTAAGCCATTGTTTAGCTGCACCTCTGAGAGAAAACGGGAAAGCTCGGAGATATAATGCATTCTTATTGAGATTCCCAGACTTGAAGGTGTCGCAGACAACCAAAAAGTTGGTTATGTGTGCGCAGGGATTGGTCTTCCCTCGAATTGTATGTCCCTTGAGATTAGTTCCAAGAGAGGAATCTGAATCTCATAATCGGGATCATCGTCATTAGTAAGCACAGTGATGGGTGAACGGAGGCTAGATGCACGCGGCCTACTGTAGTCCGCAACACTTTTAAGAGTAATCATTGTAGTAAAGGAAGATGAAACGGAAGTGATCTGCTTCTGTACCTGCTACGACCTGCACGAGACAAAAACAAACACAACCGGTGTAAAATCGAAGTGTGATGGAAGATGAAAGATGGAAAGGTAGAAGAATAAAAATGCCAACTCTTCTTTCAACGAAGTAGAAGAGTCCCCGGCAACGGCGCCAATTTGATGAACGTGTCGTTGTGATGCGTTCAACCAAATAACTACTAATGCTAATAAAAGGCTATAGCAGATCGTATTCCAGGGGTTTCCTCTACCTCCTTACTCCAGGGAGTTGACAGTTTTAATTCGAGTTCAAACACAAGTTGTGCGTGGTGTGAGTTCCACGACTTCTATACTAAGAATGCAAAAATAAGAAGAAATGAAAATTAAACCGAAGAAAGATTGAAGATTGATTAATTGACTAGAAAGATGACAGATAAGCTTAGATTTCGAATCCCCCTTAGATCACCAAGGCAACGACAGTCACAGACCAGCTATTTTCGATTCTAGTTCATTCAGTTCACAGACACCATCATAACTCCTGACCCTTAGGTTTGAGACTGGCGAACGTTCGCTCTATCCGATCTAGCTACCACGATTAATTAGCTGCTCGGGTACGGTCGCCTCTCGCAACGACTTAACTTAATTGGTGCAAATTCTAGTGATTAATGAGTTACTCTAGCAATGGATCAACCCTAATCGGTTCCTACGAAAGGCACACTCCAATTATAAGGTTGATTGTTCGATTTGATGTTTTAAAGTAAGGCGAGCGTTCGCTTCTATCCTTAACTTAACAAGAATCTAATCTAGGTGGCCAAACCAGACAAGAAACACAGAAAATGAAGAACAAATCAAACATGCAAGATGAAACTGAATGAACTTCGAATCTAATCACCGCCGATCCGTGACCGCTTTAAGCCCTGGGTCACTTAGGGTTCATCTAATCTAAGTTACACAAGTTCAGCTACTCATATCCAATCCAGAAGAGTCGAAGGCAGACAAAGAATACATCTCAGGTAGGAAGACAGATAAGAACTGTAAAACCTAATTTCGATGCTTCCTGACAGCTTCAATCTGCTGAATCTTCAACTCCTAACCCTGGCTCTCCGAGATGGATGGATGGCGTCACGATCCGTTCCTGCTCCTCGAACTCTTGTTACTCCTCCTGTCTCTCTCTCTCGTCGTTCTTTTTGTGTGTTGTAAAAAGTGATGTATTTTAAGTGATGGGGTTCTCGATAATAGCCCCGAGTTCTCTATTTATACCAACCCGATATTCTCCTGAATTCAACTGGAATTTTCGCCGAAAATAGTGAAGGGATTTTGGCGAAAATTTCTTCATACTTGAATCGGTTGATTCCTTCCTACGGTTTCGGCGAAATCTCCATGGTATCTTCGCCGAAATCTTCCTCTCAATCGGCCAGTGGTTTCTTCTTCCATTTTCGGCGAAAACCAAAGGGTAGTTTCACCGAAAATATGTGTATGAACTGGGCAGAATTTGTTCGACTTTGAATGGCTTCTTTGACCGATTCCGGTTCAATTCCTCGAGGTTCCAATGCTTCAGACACATCCATGGTTACTTTATTTGACGGCAAAAACCTGTGCTTACGTAAAAACACTAGAAAACCATCAAATAGACCCGAAACGGGCCACGGTAACACAAGTGGCATGAGATAGGGCAATCGATTGATTATTCGCCATTCTACCCTAAAAACAATGTCTTAAGCAAATAAATGTCGCTTAAATGAGGCTGATAATCACGTCAATTCGAGTGTCATCACTCACATAGTTAAGTTATTGTGTTTTGTGGTGTTGGTGATTGTGTGTGATTGGGTGTGTGACTTGTGTATGATGTGTGTTCTGGACGTGCTTGGGAGATGCTTCTGATGTACTGTGAACTCCATTGTATTGATGTGTGAATTGAATTGAGTGGTTATGTTGAGTTTTAGGATTTATGTTGAATGACGTATGATGATGATGCTGATATGATTTGCAAATTGTTAGTATGAAGATCTGCCCTTGAGTGTTAACCTGGATTGTTCTAAGGATGTCTAATAACTTCTTAGTTTTTGAAACAAGAAATGTAGTGTGTGCGTATGCGAATGAATTTGTGGCAATGTGTGAATGTGAATGTATGGGTATGAATTGGATTGTGAGACAACTTGATACGTGTTATTGGTTGGTATATAATATATATGATGATCCCTCTGCTATCTATTTTTGGGCTGGGTGTTGTATGATGTTAAGACTCTGCATGTTGAACTCTTGTGCAGTGATGTTATTTTGATTTGTGGATGTTGAAGTGAGTGTTGAACTTGTGTGATCGCCTAGTAGCATGCTAGGAACTAAAATGAGAATGGATGTGTCGGATTCCCACTGTTGTTTGTGTGCGGAGTTGGGATCCCTCTTCAGGTTAGGTTCGGCGCATAGTTATACCCAGTGGGTTCACTCAGTTTCATTAGGAAACTGATCCCCCCAGTTTCTCTTTTTAGGTTCGCTTGGTAGTGAGAGTGAGTGGAAGTTAAGGTGCGATGTTGAGTTCAGAAGAGTTGCAGGTTGGAGGTGTGAAGTGAAGATTAGGGCACTACTCTGGAGTTGACTTTACTTTGTTTTCACTTTTAGTTGACACTTTTGGGTTGGGAGATTTTGTAATCGGTTGTTGGATTTTGGTATTTCTTTTCGTACTCGGTTTTATTTTATTGGAACCGCTTCCGTTGCACTTTGGATTTAAGTTTGTTTCGGATTTCAAGGTTGTTTCCCTCGTTATTTTAAATGTTGGATCTTCGAGTAGCATTCATACCGGTTTGACCACGGGTAAACTCGGGTTGGTTTGGGACGGGTGTTACACTCTAATACAGTATTGGACACCAATAGTCTCTTATTTGCTAAGAAGATATAAGCCCGCCATGTAGTTCCTATGTTCGTCATTATAATACTCAAATTTCTTCTAAACTGTGTAATGTTGTTGAATTGTGTCAATGTCAAGCCCTTCCAGCTTCATCACAGACTCAATGTGTCCCTTCAAAGTTGGCTAATAAGCCCAAACGATTCTTTGCATATGGGCTAATAAACAAATCAGTACCCATCATTTTAAAAATAATGATATGGTACCTTTCGTTTAGAAATTTAACACATCCATTCAAAACTCGGCTTCCATCCAATTTTGTCGTTAACTTGCCACGTTCTACATCCCAATAAGATTAAATAGTCTACATGGCGACTAAGTCATCATTCTTACTCATAAAAAATTAAATTACTCCTATTGATTAGATTAAAAATTAATCATTTTTATTCTCTCTCCTCTTTTTGTCTTCTTCACCGTCTTCATCTCTTTCCCACCTCTCCCTCGGATTAATGATAGAAGACGACAAGGAGGAGGAGCTCGATCTGTAGAAAATCCAAGCGAGGAGGAGTTCCGCCAAAGAAACAGAGCTTTGCAACCTCTACTTTCGTCGAGTGGTCATGGCGGCTGACAGAGGATTGGGTTTGGGTTTCAAAGAGATAGGAAGAAAGAGAATCAATAGGCTTGGTTGGAAGAGTGATGGCATTGTGAACCTGCCATCGTCGGTGTCATAGGCAATGAATACGCCACACTGGTTGTTTTTTGCGGTGGAGGCAATTGGGGAAGTGAATGGGACGAAGCAAGGAAGGGGAGGTAGTGGAGCAAGGAAAAGAGAACAATAACATAATAATTTAAATTAAATTAATTATTATGAATATTTTAATATATTTTGCTAAGTAGGCTTGATGACTCAGCTGTCATGTCATACTTTGGAAGGGAAAAATGAACTGATGTTGGATTTCGAATAAACGTGTTACACTTCTATACTAAAAGTACATGTAAGTTATTTTTTAAATATTGGGTACTAATTTGTTAATACCCCAAACGTAAGGTACTTTCTAGGCTTATTAGCCCTTCAAAGTGTTCAATTCTCACTGCCTGAAAAAATTAACGCCCATGAGAAGAAAATTAAAACAAGTTTCATATCGATAATAAAAATACCAATACAATATTAGCAAGAGAATTGCTCAAGATCATTCATTACCCAACTACCTCAGCTCCCCATTTAGCTTGTTCTGCAATCTCGAAGAGCTCCATGTAACTGCTCTTGTCAGCAAAGAACCTGATCGTGATCTGAGCAGGAGGCGAAAGTCTGTGGAGGGTTTTTTGTGCCGTAGCCCATTGCGCTTCCCTCTCCTCTTTACCATAGTCTTTCTTAGTAGTAAAAGCAGTTTGCCAATGGGAATAATAACAACTAATTACTTCATTTGTCACATTTCATTTCGTACAACTGCTAGACAGTAAGGTACTTGGTTCCCTTTTGAAGTCTGAGCAGCGTCACGTTTCTTGGAGTCAAACTGAACCATCTTTGCAAAATTTTTTCAACAACAAATGGTATGTGGCTTCTGCAACTTATATAAGCCTTGTGACTCACTCCGCTGAAATCTTGAGGCAAAATAGATGTTAACAACACTCCAAAGCTTCTTATAAAAAAACATGGCATCATTTATAATTCTCAATCAATGTAAGCTATTGTATCCCAATCATTATAGAAAATTTGGGAAATTAATAAGATAAACTACATTTTTTTTGCATAGATAGCTCCGATGGAGACATTGAGATAGCAAACATATGAAAGAAGAAAAATCAAGTCCCAATCCATGCGGTCATGTCTACCTCCGTGAACCCTGAGAGGTTAGTAAGGGCCATACGTGTCACGTAATGGGTGACTGATGAACGTTGTGAAGCGTATCAAATACTACTAAGCTAAAAGCTAAGCAGATCGTATTCCACGGGTCTTCTAATAATCGTCTACTCAAATGTAAACGCAGACTACTTAGGTTTAACACGTTGCGCGTGGTGTGAGTTCCACGACTTCTATTCTAGAAAATGCAAGGAAATTAAAAACTAAATTGAAAGACAGATTGAAAGATTGGTTGACTTAACAAAAACGACAGACAAGCTTAGACTTCGAATCCCCCTTTGTTTACCAGAGCATTGGCAATCAACAGATCAGCAGATTTCAATTCTCATTCAATCAGTTCTAAGACACCACCATAACTCCTGACCCTTAGGTTTAAGACTGGCGAACGTTCGCTCTATCCGATCTAGCTAACAAGATTAATTAGCCGCTCGAGTACGAACGCTTCTTGCGACGACTAAACTAACTGGTGGAATTACTAACGATTTATGAGTTACTCTAGCAGTGGATTAACCCTAACTGGTTCCTACGAAAGGCACACTCCAATGAATAGGTTAATTGTTGATTTGGTGTTTTAAAGTAAGGCGAGCGTTCGCTTTTATCCTTAGCTTAACAAGAATCTAATCTAGGTGATCAAGCCACACAAGAAACATAAACAACGAAGAACAAACCAAACATAAAAGAGAAACTGATTGAACTTTGAATCTAATCACCGCCAATCCGTGACCGCTTTAAAGCCCTGGGTCACTTAGGGTTCATCTATTCGAAGCTCTACGAGTTTAGCTACTCATGTTCATAACGACAAAATCAAAGACAGAAACAGAGTTCATCATGAAAAGGAAGAACAGATAGAAACTGTAAAACCTTATTAAGACGACTCTGGCAAAGCTTCGCTCTTCGGTAATCTTCAATCCTAGCTCTGAGTCTCCGAGATGAAGGGATGTCGTCACGATCTCTTCCTGGCTCTTCGAACTCTAAAACTCTGTTCTCTCGAACTCTTTTTTTTGGAACTCGTGAAAGTTCTCAATAATGATGTGTATTATTGAGGTATCTCTAATTTGGGCCGCCGGTTTAAGTATTTATACTTAACCCTAAGTCGCCGGATTTGTTAAGGAATTTTCGGCGAAAACTTAAGGAGTTTTCGCCGAAAACTTCAGTGTAAATTGCTGGCCTCCGTCGACTGTTCTCCTGTGAGTTCTAAGTCTAGAGTTTTCGACGAAAACTTTTACTTCTCGCCAAAAACTTTTTCTTGTGATGCTCTGCCGATTTCTTCTGGAGTTTTCGCCGAAATCCTCAGGTCTTTTCGCCAAAAACTCTATTGTAAAACGGGGCAGGATTCTTGTTAACTTGATTGACTTCTTGAGCTGGTTCCGGTGCGGTTCCTCGGGGTTCCAACGCCTTTGACACGTCCTTGGCTACTTTATTTGACGGCAAAAACCTGTGCTATCACGAAAACACTAGAAAACCATCAAATAGACCTGGAACGGACCAAAGTAACACAAATGGCACGAGATAGAGCAGTTGAGTGAATATTCGCTATTCTACCCTAAAAACCATGTCTTAAGCAAAGAAATGTCGCTTAAATGAGGCTGATAATCACGTCAAATCGAGTGTCATCAAAATACCCCACACTTATGCTTTTGCTTGTCCTCAAGCAAACTGAATAGAACACACTCATGTTCACAAATGATAAGATCGATTAAATTCGAGTTCAATATGTCACAATGAATTATTAGACAACTACATCTAGAACAAGAAACCTAACATGCATACTGATCAGCCAAACAACTGGTCTCACTAAAAACTGCACACGACAAGTAGTAGTAACCAATTATGCACGAATTTGACCTGACCGACCAGACTCCTCACACAGATAATATTTTGTACAAGGGAAACTCTCATTCTCTATGTCTGGGGACGTGTTTCTGCTCTCAATCATTTTCTGTTACTGAATTCTGTCATAAATTTGCAATTCGACCACATCTCCACCACTGTGACAACACGAGGAACTAGTCAAGAAGGACTTCCCTGCTAGGACCGTAACAAATTCTACACTACAAGGGTTAAGATGAAATGGATGAAGGGAATGTATGATGATGGCTTTAGTGCGGTGTAGCTTTCGACTAACTTCCCTCGAATCTAGCTCATGGCTTCCTACCGTCTAACCAAACAAGGGTAGAATAGTGTACGCTCGTCCTATGATACCCTCAAGCAACCTAACACTTTATTTTCTTTTCACAAAATTTTTCTGAATTTTCTTTTGACTTCGTTCTTCCATATGTAGGGAGAAGAACGTTATTGAACTAAAAACTTTGAAACTTTTGAACTTTTCTGATTTTTTTCTATATATATATTTTTTCTTTTGTGCCGATTCTTTCTTTTAGTTGCTAGAGGGGTTTACACGTCTGGATATAATAGCTAAGACCACCTGTTTAATGGCTATAGGTAGGCTACCACAAACCGACTTCCGGTAGGTCAATCTAGAACTACAACCACAACGGATCAACGGGGAATGAAAGAATGGGAATTTGTTGTAATGTATATCGAATCGAAATAACAGACCAAGCTCAAGGGTTTAAACCTAATGGATTCAATATTGGGTAGGCAATCTGGCTTAGTAGCTGAATCTAGGTGCCCCTATCATTCTAGAACTCGTGTCATCGTGTGGTCTCGAATAGGTCTCATGCAAATTCTAACTCATTCAAGCAAACAGACAATCACTCAAAAGGAACTGAAATTCCAAGTTACGTGCAATGGATCAAAAGCTCACAGTTGGTTTGCTAGTCGGATTCGGTCATTTTCATGCAATCAAAGTGACAAACTACAAGTGTGTTTTTTTAAAAATCTGTTCTGACCAGGCAATTTAGCATCAAAATATACACGTTGGTTCTTAGGTTCTAGGTTAAGCAGTCTAAGCATCATTATCCCAGATTGAACAACAAATTAACATCAAAAATCAAGAATCGAGCAATTCTAATGCTAGAGAGACTGGAAAGGCACCACGGAACACACACAAGATACAATTAAGGGCAATCAAGTTCATGCAAGGTTCTCTAGCATCCTACCCCACACTTAAATCGTATTGTGTCCTCACAGGACTAAGACTAGAGTCGAGAGTGAAATAGAAGAACATGGACCGAGATGACTGATGTAGGGGATGAACACGGATCCTCGGAGCGAAGGGAATCTACCAAAGCGAAGGGGAGTGTAGTAGGCCATAAGCAATGGGAATCTCCCAAACTACCTGTAAAACAAAAACAAATGAAAAATAAAAAGGAAACCGGGACAAGTGTCCCGGATCCACACAGAAAAAGTTGGAACTAAATCCGAAAAGAAGAAACAAAAAGAAGGGACAAGGAAGAGGATACAACCCGATCATTGCTGGTTAGGTCGGGGGGGATGTGGAGGACGTCGTTGACCTGCTGCTGCCACGCCAGCTGCGCCTCCTACCTCTCGTCAGTGCGGCGCATGTGTTGCTGCATAATAACCCATCTGGCATTTTGGGTGGCGGTGTCAGTGACTCGCCACTCCTGGAGTCGCTCATACAGCTCTCCAAAGTTAGTTGGAGGCGGTCGGTGTTGAGGCTGCGGCACCTAGAATGGATCCCAAAGGGGCGGCTACTGCGGATCGTCATACCCTGCCTGATGCTGTGGCGAGGGTGTATGGTCATTAAACTCCTGCTCTAGCAGAGGCTGCTCTCTGTCAGAATCATCTTCTTCCTCTGACGCGTCCTCTGGGGGCGAAGGAAGATTGGCTGCCACATACGGACTGTAGTCCAGCTGGTGGTCAAACTCAACAGCTAAGTCACCACCAACGGTGCGTACAATGTGGTGCGGGACCTCAGGTCCGTATGACTAGCTTAGACCGAAGGCAAGGACGAGGCGGCCTACGAAGTTGCCACCAAGGAGAAAATGAGGGTCCTTGTTCGTCTTGTTCTTCTTGTGGAAGAGGCGTGCCAGCACCCAGCCAGGATGAAGTGGGCGGCCCTCTCGGATAGCACGGAGCAGAATGAGCTCCTCTCTGCTAATGTGGTGGCGATCCTTCTCTGGAGCAAACAAAATGGATCTACGCCAAACCATATGAATATAGCGAAAGAGAGGGTGAGAGAGTGACCTCACGGAGTTATGAGTCCCGGTCTGAGCATCAGGGATGCCAGAGACATGGCTCCAGAGCGCGTCGTATGGTGCTTCGTTACCCGAGTTGTCCTCCCAACCAAGCTGATGGTCGCGGTAGTGCTCGGGCGGGATGCTAAGATGAGCTGCAAACTCATCGTACGTGAGGGTTCTGTACACCTGACGTGTGAGATTTAACTCACAACAATCAAGGTCGTATTCCATGGACGGTCTATTCTTTTGAAATTGGTTTTAGTTTGAAAAGGAAAAGAAAACATAAAGGAAACTAAACAAGAAAAAAAAAACAAAATGGTGCAAAACAAAGATAAAGGAGGTTAACTTGGAAAGATAGCTTCATCATGCTCAAGAGGAACAAATGCACAAACAAGCCAAACATGATCGAGGTTGCAATCGAATGACCACGCAAATCCCTTCTATAGACTCAATGCACTCTCATCGCACTAAATCCCTATCCTAGAACCACTCAACCTAGGCTCTCGCTCTCAAGCTAAGTGACTAAGGATGCATTAAAGGTGTTTGATGAAATGCCAAGCTACAAAACCCTCTCCTATGACTCTATGACCACTAGGCTAGACACCACACTCTCATGTCAATGTCCTAACACTAAGAGAATCATCAAAAGACTAATCAAAGTTCAATTGAATGAAAAACCTAATGCACGCCAAGTGTTCGATAAAATGCACAAGTGAGAAATCATGCAACTATGGTTGAATTGAGATGATCTAATCTCTTAGAACACACTCTCTTCAATCCCTAGACCTACAATCCATGTAATCTAAGCACTCTCATGCATTACATCACAAATAGTAGACCAATCAAGCCATAGCCATCAATGGAATTAACAACAAGTCTAGAGATCATCTTCTTACAATCCAAGACCAATCATGGCAAATTTGTACAATCAACCTCTATCCTAGCACAACTAATCTACCAATCCAAGGAAACCTAGGAAATCAGCCGCACATGGCCAATGAAATGAAGGAAAGAGAAAGAAAGATGATCACCAAGAACACCATGGCAATCCTCCTCTTGCAAGCTCCTCTTCCAAGGTTGTGGACTTCAATCCAAGCTCATCTACTTTGATTTGCACCTTGCTCTAGGGTTGTGGATTGGAGATGAGGAGAAAAGTATTTGAGAAGTTGAGAGAAAAGGGTTTTGATGAAGTGTGAAATCTGAAATTAATGAATTGTTGTCTAATTTTCGCCGGCTTCACCCTTTAAATACTGTGCTGGAAAAGGCTGGAATTTTCGGCGAAAATTGTGTAAGATTTTCGCCGAAAATGTCTTTGAAAAACCGGCTGGACTTTCCTTCACAGATTTTCATCGAAAACTCTGGGAAGTTTTCGCCGAAAATTTCTTCATAAATCAAACCTCAACCTCCTGTTTAGAGTTTTCGGCCGAAAACTATTAGAGTTCTCGGCCGAACACTTCTTCAGCTGAAATGCATTTTTTCCAATCTTGTAACGACCATAACTCCTCCGTCCTAGCTCCGATCGACCTCCCGTTTGATCCCACGTGCTCCTTTTCACCCGTACTTTAATGCCAAGACCTGAAAATGCAAAGGAAACAGCTCCAATAGACATAGAATTGGCCTCAAAGTGGAAACCGGGCAACAAAAGGGCACTTTGCATAAACATTCATAAAAGCATATAAATCATAGCAAAATGAGATCAAACATGGGGGATCCCTAGGCTAATCGAGGACTTATAATGCACTAAATATGATCACATCAAATTCCCCTACGACTAAGCTTTGCTTGTCCTCAAGCAAATGAATTAGAAAACATCCAAGTCCACAAGTGACAAGATCGGTCACATTGAGATTCAAGCAAAAACAATTCGGCTTTAGTCCTGCGCTCATGAGTGACATTCTTTGAAGTCAAGACTGCTGAAAACAAACGGAATGAGAGAAATCAAAGAAAAACTTGAAAAATTAGGTTTCGGTGGAACGATCGGGAGAGAGAGAGGAGGGGTGCGGCGACGACGAAAGTAGTGGCAGCGACGATTTTTTGAAAATAAGGGGGGTTCGAGTTTTTTTTTGAAAACGAAAATGGGAAAGTGAGGAGAGAGAGAGAGAGAGAGAGAGACCAGGAAAAGGGGATAATTTTTTTTTAGATTTTTTTCAAATTTTTCGGCGAAAAGAAGTGCAAGTTTTCGCCGAAAAATCCAGTTCAAAACGTCTGCCGGATTTTAAAGTCAGTTTTCGCCAAAAAGTGTGAAACTTTTCACCGAAAAGTTTATCAAAAGTCGGACAGAAAACACAGTGGGTTTTAAAGAGGAGTTTTCACCGAAAAGGGTGCAATTTTTGGCGAAAACTTTGACCTGCACGATTGAAAATATTTTCACAATCCAGCAAATTTCAGAAAATCAAAACTAATTTGACAAAAACCGGAACAACCTTAAACAACTTGGGATTGACACGATGACACACAAACTACACAAGAAAAATAAGAAATCAATGCAACTGACACTTTTGGCTCCCCCGAACCGACTCTAAAACACTGAGTTCGACGCAAATTAAAAACTGACTCCAACCGTGGGTTGCCTCCCACGAAGCGCTCTTGATTAACGTCCTTGAGCTGGACGATACCTGGACGGTATTAGGAGATATCCCAACTCAGGATCTCCTTAACGCTTGCGTCGGAGTTCATGAAGTAGAGCTTCGGGGTATCTCCGGCGAGCGTGAATTTCTTCCCATTAGTATGAACGAGCTTGGTACGTCCATCGGGAAGGTGGTGGTAATCTTGAATGGTCCAACAGTTCTCTTGAGAGATCATCCTTCGTGAATGTTGCAATGGAAGGAATAAGGACAGTCGGCTTTATCTTCTCTTTGACTTTCGGCTTCATTTTACCGGGATCCATGATCTTTGGCGCTTCCTTGGGAAATGCTTTTGGCTTCTCCTTCTTCACTTGCTCCTGCGCCGGTGGCTTGACCGGGACTGGTGGTGCTGCTGGCTCGGAAGAGGATGCCGGAGCAACTGGCCTCCATACCATTTGAGTCTTCTTCTGATTCCTACTCCGTAGCCTGCCAGGCTCCTTGCTTGGCGGTGATTGAGAAGAAGAGGTTTTCAGTTCCTTCTTCTTTGGCGGCTTTTGTGCCGAAGATCCTGGTTTCTGCTTGATGATATGTTCAACACCTGCAACAACAGTTGATCTAGAAACACTGGAAGAGACATCAGTAACGGAGTTGACCAGAGTCAACTCCACAGTTTCAACAGCAAGATAGTGAGGTTCTTCATTCATAGGAGTGTATTTCATACCGTCTTTAAGGCGGAATGTTATCATTTCCTTACCAACCCTCAAGGTCAAAGAACCACTCGGAACATTGATTTTCATTTCGGTCGTTGTCATGAAGGGTCGACCTATAAGAATAGTAGAATCCTCCTCGCGAGTGTCTATAATCACAAAATCAGCTAAGAAAGTGAAAGGACCACATTTAGTAGCAACATCCTTGATCTCTCCTCTAGGCATTTTCAATGACCTATCAGCAAAGATAAGTTGCATGCTAGTCGGTTCAAGTTCTCCTAGATTCAATTTCTCGAACAAACTCACAGGCATGACATTGACAGACGCACCTACATCAACCAATCTACGTTCTATCTCAATATCATTAATGACTAGAGGTAGCGTGAAAGAACCAGGATCGGAACACTTAGCTGGATATGGCGATGAAGGCTTCTTGCTATGGGCGGTAGGGTATCCTTCTTTGTTTCCCCACATGCTAGTCTCGATCCTTGCGTTCGGCAGTAACGCCCTTGGAAAAGGAGGCTTCTCATAGTATGGAGCAAGAGGAGGGTCATACTCCTTAGGCACCTCTTCCTTCTTCTCCGGAACTTCAATGGTCCTGCATAAGATAGAAGAAGTATCAGGAGGTGAGTTTGTCAGATTTTGAATAGATACCATCTTAGCTTGCTCCTTTCTCGGATTCGGCTCGGTTTGGCTAGGGAGCTGGCCATATGGTCGACCAGATGCTAGCATGCTAGAGATCTAGTTCAATCCATGCTCTATTCTTTTACCGGAAGCAATATGTTCTTGGTTGAGGAGAGCTTGAGCCTTGAACTGACTATCATGATCATCAAGTCTGGTGATGATCTGATTGAGCTTCTTGTCAAGTTCACTGACGTTGTTCTCCTTCTGATGCTGCTGTCCTGTATAGGTATTTTTCAAATATTGATTCTGGCGATTGCCAGGAGCAGTTCCATAGTTACCCGAATTTCGGTGCGGCGGCTAGTAGACACCTCCCGTCGTATTGTTTGGCTTCTGATCCTGAAATGGACCAGTTGGTCAGTTATTCTGATTCTGGCCTTGGTTCTGGTTGGCACCGACATTGTAGGGAGGTCGATCTTGGAAATTTGCCTGTTGTCTATAGTTGCGGAAGCCAACATAACCTTGTTGGTTGTTGTTGAAGCCTTGAGAAATGAAATTGACTTCTTCGGAAGACCAGACTTCTGCTTTGCCAAAGTTCTGGCATCGGCCTCCGTTATGAGCACAAGCTCCACATCACTCGCAATCAGCAACGTAGATAGAGGCTGCTGGTGGCTTGATAGGTGTAGAAGACTTCTTCAGATGCTTCTCAACTTCTGCTTTGATGGTTGCCTCAAGATCGAGCTTGCTTCTTGATCCTTCTGATTGTCGTTCCCAGTTCCTTGACTTGGAAGCACAGTTCGCGAAGTGGAGAAGAGCAGCTTCAGGTGTGAGGGTAGTGCAATCCCCTTCAGATAGGGAGTTGACCCATTTGGCAGATTCTTCACGAAGACCTCGAGCAAAGATTTCAGCTAACTATCTCTGCTCGAAAACCGTGGTGAGGACAGTTGTAGAGAAGTTCTTGGAATTCATTCCAAGTGTCATATAAGCTTGCATCATCCTTCTGAGAAAATCTAGTGATGCTGTCCATGAAGGCGGTTGTTCTGGAAGGAGGGAAGTACTCTTCGACGAAGTCTTGAGCAAGAGTATCCCAGTCTGTGTAGTAACCAGGTGGTTTTCCAGTGAGCTACCTCTTAGCTGCGCCTTTAAGAGAGAACGAGAAAGCCCTCAAGCATAGAGTGTTCTTGTCGAGATTCCCATTCTTGAAAGTGCCACAAAGATCAATGAAATCTGCCAGATGCGTGCACGGATTGTCTAGAGACCTGCCTTCAAATTGTAAATCCCTAGAGATCATGGTCAAGAAAGGAATCTTGATCTCATAGTCAGGATCTCCTTCGATGGGTGGCACGGCGATAGAAGATCAAACGCTGGTCGTGCTCGGCTTGTTGTAGTCAGCTAGACTCTTCAGTGCGCCCGGTGGTGGTAACTGATCACCCATCCTAGGAGATGGAGGAGGTGAAAGTGATTCGGTGTATGAAGCAGATGAAGATTCTGATGAGGAATCCTCCTTCAGTTCTTCAATCTTGATCAGAGTGAAAGATGGAGGTGGATTGGTTCTGCCTCTCGTTCAAATTTGTGATTGTCTTGGCGGAGCAGAACTGCCTGGTCTCTCTATACTCTTAGCCTTGTCGTTCTTGGCGGGTTGAGAGCGCGTGAGAGGGCGGTGGTGCTTAAACCTGTGAACAACCTACAAATGACAAAAACAAGCAAAACCAGTGTAAAATCGGAGTGGATGGAAAAATGAAAGATCGAAAGTAGAAGAGTAAAATGCCAGTTCTTCTTTCAAACAATTAAAAGAAGTCCCCGGCAACGGCGCCAATTTGATGAACGTTGTGAAGCGTATCAAATACTACTAAGCTAAAAGCTAAGAAGATCGTATTCCACGGGTCTTCTAATAATCGTCTACTCAAATGTAAAGGCAAACTTCTCAGGTTTAACACGTTGCACGTGGTGTGAGTTCCATGACTTCTATTCTAGAAAATGCAAGGAAATTAAAAAGTAAATTGAAAGACAGATTCAAAGATTGGTTGACTTAACAAAGACGACAGACAAGCTTAGACTTCGAATCCCCCTTTGTTTACCAGAGCATTGGCAACCAACAGATCAACGGATTTCAATTCTCATTCAATCAGTTCTAAGACACCACCATAACTCCTGACCTTTAGGTTTAAGACTGGCGAACGTTCGCTCTATCCGATCTAGCTACCAAGATTAATTAGCCGCCCGAGTACGGTCGCTTCTTGCGACGACTAAACTAACTGGTGAAATTACTAATGATTTATGAGTTACTCTAGCAGTGGATTAACCCTAACTGGTTCCTACGAAAGGCACACTCAAATGAATAGGTTAATTGTTGATTTGGTGTTTTAAAGTATGGCGAGCGTTCGCTTCTATCCTTAGCTTAACAAGAATCTAATCTAGGTGATCAAGCCAGACAAGAAACATAAACAACGAAGAACAAACCAAACATGAAAGAGAAACTGATTGAACTTTGAATCTAATCACTGCCGATCCGTGACCGCTTTAAAGCCCTAGGTCACTTAGGGTTCATCTAGTCTAAGCTCTACGAGTTTAGCTACTCATGTTCATAACGACAGAATCAAAGACAGAAACAGAGTTCATCATGAAAAGGAAGAACAGATAGAAACTGTAAAACCTAATTAAGATGACTCTGGCAAAGCTTCGCTCTCCGGTAATCTTCAATCCTAGCTCCGAGTCTCCGAGATGAAGGGATGGCGTCATGATCTCTTCCTGGCTCTTCGAACACTAAAACTCTGTTCTCTCGAACTCTTTTTTTTGGAACTCGTGAAAGTTCTCAATTATGATGTGTATTATTGAGGTATCTCTAATTTGGGCCGCCGGTTAAGTATTTATACTTAACCCTAAGTATCCGAATTTGTTAAGGATTTTTTGGCGAAAACTTAAGGAGTTTTCGCTGAAAACTTCAGTGTAAATTGCTGGCCTCCGTCAACTGTTCTCCTGTGAGTTCTAAGTCTAGAGTTTTTGGCGAGAACTTTGAATTCTCGCCAAAAACTTCTTCTTGTGATGCTCAGCCGATTTCTGTTTGAGTTTTCGCCGAAATCCTCAGGTCTTTTCGCCGAAAACTCTAGTATAAAATGGGGCAGGATTCCTGTTAACTTGATTGACTTCTTGAGCTGGTTTTGGTGTGGTTCCTAGGGTTTCCAATGCCTTAGACACGTCCTTGGCTACTTTATTTGACGGTAAAAACCTGTGCTATCACGAAAACACTAGAAAACCATCAAATAGACCCGGAACGAGCCAAAGTAACACAAATGGCACGAGATAGAGCAGTTGAGTGAATATTCGCTATTCTATCGTAAAACCATGTCTTAAGCAAGGAAATGTCACTTAAATGAGGCTGATAATCACGTCAAATCGAGTGTCATCAGTGACCCTGTTACCTGAACGGCGAACCATTTGGAGGCACCAAGAAGGAGCACCAAATTTCAGCTACAAAATTTCTTCCACAATAGCGCCACCCGGGTTAGCCATTACTGCACCAGCCAAAAGCCTTGTGGCGACCAACTCATCATCTCCTTCAATGTCCACCAGCAAAAAAACCAGACCACCAACACCAGGGACACACATCTCTGACAGCAAGTAACTCAAGTAAGAAAGGGTCAATAATAACTGGATACGTCATCCCCACTGCCCTAAGTACTCTCCCGGAAGATTAGTGGTGGACCCACCATGACGCTCCACCCACGCCAGACTGGATAGCGCCATCAGCATTAATCTTGAGTCACAATGGATGTAGGGAAGTCCAGGTTGGGTGGGGGGGTAATGGTTGATGGGGAAGGGGAGTAGGGATAGGACCGTAAACCTGGTAGTATTCACGCCATTGTCTGTGGAATTGTTGAAACAAGCCATCCAACTGGGTCTGGGCACACTCGAAGACCACCCTATTACGGCTCTTTCATATTCACTGCCAGGCCATGACCTAGACCGCTAGTAGATGTGGTTGAAAGGTGATTAAATGCTTCTAATAGAAAGAGATGTGTGTGTCCCCAAAACTTGGAGGATGCAACGAGCACATCCGAAGAAAACAGTGCGATATTCGACAATGTAGAAGTAAATGTTCTATCATCTCCGACTCTTCCAAACACACCAGACATGTCGGATCCAAAGTCTATGATTGGATCTGAATCTTAATCCCATGCAGACTCGCTAATATGCGGTGTAAGATCTTCCAAAGGAAAAAAACGTAACTTTGGCTGAATTTCTAGCGACCACACAGAGATCCAAATGGACGACTCCATGGGCGATAAATTCATTGAGAATAGATCCGGGTGTGATCTCATTGCAAACTCATAATCGGACGAAGCCTAGTAAGTGCCAGACGGGGAGTGATGCCAGACACGCCGGTCTGGTTGGGGATGGCGCGACAGTGGTATCACTTGAATTAATCATACCGAATCATCCGTAAACCAATATCATAGGAGACTAACATTCCATCTCCACTGACTTATGAATCCATCCATTGTTGGTGGATCCAAAAAAAATCCCAGGAAGCGGAGCTGTGTGCGTTGGGGGATAGACCCTGGCAACCACAAGTCCTGGGACGATTCCACTTGGACCCCAGTTCCAATCTGCCAACGAATCCTCGGTAACAATAAATCTCGGCCAAGCATCAAACTCTGCCACCTCCAAGAAGGTTGAACGCGTCCATTAGACAATAAGAGCAAGGTATTAGGAAATAAACACTCTTTAGGACTCGGGAAAGGAGCAGGTTTGGATTATTAAGTATCCGCCAACACTATTTTGTAAGAAGAGCTCTATTAAAGGTTTGAAAGTCTCAAAATCCCAATCCACCTGATTCCTTAGATAAACTCAGTCTAGCCCACGACAACCAGTGGAGGCAAGGGTCGTCTGAAACCTGACCCCACCAGAATTTGGCCATAAATTTATTGAGCGTCTTGTAGAGCTCAGCAGAGAGTTCCAAAGATGACATTGCGTAAATTGGAAACCCGATATTACAGACTGGAGGAGAGTGTGCACCCCTGCAGGGAAAGGCTATCCCGTTTCCAACTATGGAGACGCACAGTTACCTGATCTTCAATGAAGCAAAATGTGTCCTTCTTTGAGCGCAAGATTATACAGGGGATGACTCTAGTAACAGAAAGCCAAGGAGATTTTGGTAGTTTCCCCGGGTGGGGGCAGACGTGTTGAGGCTAAAACATATAGCCGACTTGGCCAAATTGACCCTTTGGCCACTCATGTCTCTGTATTATCCAAAAATGGATAATAAAGTGCAAATGTAAACATCAGACACCCGGAGGAATAAGATTGTGTCATCAGCAAAGATTAGGTGCGAAATTGGTGGACATCGGGTGTTAATGCGGATTCCATGCAAAGTTTGAGCCGTAGTGGCCGACATTAGTAATCGGGATAGCCCTTCTAAGCATAGAGTGAATAGAAGCGGGGTGATGACACTCAATTTGACGTGAATATTAGCCTCATTTAAGCGATATTTCCCTGCTTGAGACACGGTTTTTAAAGTAGTTTAGGGTGTTTTCACTCGATTGCTCTATTTCTTACCGTTTTGGTTACTTTGGCCCTTTATGGGTCTATTTGATGTGTTTTCTAGTGCTTTGTGAATGCACAGGTTTTTTCCATCAATAACGTAGCCACGGACGTGCTCGGGAAGCGAAGGGACCTCAAAGATTTGCCCGAAATCTATCTAAGAAGCATACAAGGCAAAACCGGAATACTTCCCTGCCATAACTGAAGTATTTGGTGAGAACTCTCATAGTTCTCGTCGAGGAGTTTCACTCATGGAGGATACATGAGAATTAAAGAGAAAGATTTCGGTGAGATCTTCCAAAGTTCTCGCTGAAGAGTTTGTACACAGGAGATCCAGGAGACGTCAAAAGAAGTCTTCGATGAGAACTTCCCAAGTTTTCACCGAAAACTATTAAAGACACAGATACAGAAGGCTTTTGAACTGAAGTTCTCGACGAGAACAAAGTTCTCGCCGAGAAGTCCCCTCTTTTCCAGTGCTAAATCGGACAACCCTATTTAAGGAGGCGGACACACTTATTGAGAGATACTTTTTCCACGGATTAATTTCCAGACATCAAAATTTCGAGAGAGAGTTGTGAGCATCCTTAGAGTTCTTGAAGAGATCGTGATGCCATCTTTCCACCTCGGAGTGCTCGGAGCTAGGAGTTGATGATTCAGGAGATTGAAGCTTCACAGATCCATCGAATTAGGTTTTATAGTTCTTCTCTGTTCTTCCTACCTGAGATGTATTCTTTGATTGTTTTCGATTATCTTGTATTGATTATGATTAGCTAAACTCGTAGAGCTTAGATTAGATGAACCCTACGTGACCCGGGGCTTTAAGGCGGTCACGGATCGGCGATAATTAAATTCAGATTCAGACAGCTTCTCTTGCATGTTTGATTTGTTCTTCATTGCCTGTGTTTCTTTTCTAGCTTGATCACCTAGACTAGATTCTTGTTAAGTTGAGGATAGTAGCGAACATTCGCCTCACTTTAGAACACCAAATCAACAATTAATCTATTCAATGGAGTGCGCCTTTGGTAGGAACCATTTAGGATTAATCCACTACAAGAGTAACTCATAAATCACTTGTAATTGCACCATTTAGTTTTCCATTGTAGAAGCGAACGCACAGACAGTAATTAATCTTGGGAGTTAGATCGGATAGAGTGAACGTTCGTCAGTCTTAAACCTAAGGGTCGGGAGTTATGGTGGTGTCTGAGAACTGAATGAATCAGAATTGAAAATCGCTGGTCTTGTGATCGCCAATGTTCTGGTGATCTTAGGGGGATTCAAAATCTAAGCTTGTCTGTCGTCTTGTCAAGTCAATCAATCTTTCATTTTGTCGTTTGTTTTCATTTCAATTTTCTTGCTTTATAGATTAGAAGTCGTGGAACTCACACCACGCACAACATGTTTAAACTTGAGTAATTTGTCAGCTCATTTGAGTAAACGATTAGAAGAGACCTGTGGAATACGTCTACCTAGCTTCTAGCTTGATAGTATTTGACGCACGCATTACTTCATCACGGGGACAGGGGATCTCCCTGCCGCAAGCTTCTGGAAGGCGCAAAGTACCCACAAGGGTTGCCATTTACTAAAACGGCCATGGTGGCAGATGATAGACAATCTTGAACCAAAGCCACCCACCTCAAGTCAAATCCTAATCCACGCATCAAAGAGAAAAGGAAGCGCCACTCCATACGATCAAACGCCTTTTCCATATCGATCTTTAGGGCCATCAGATGTTGATCCCCGGTATGAGTCTTGAGGAAATGAACGAGCTCATGAGATAGGAGGACATTATCTGTAATGGAACGGTGTTTAATAAACCCATTATGGATGGATGGATTATCTGCGGAAAATTCTCGCCTAGTCGCTTGGTAAGAATCTTTTAGATGATCATATATGGAACTGTACAAAGACCGATCGGACGGAGCTACCACATCGAATTAACATTTGAGACTTTTGGGATGAGTGTTATCCAAGCATGATTAAGAGTGCATAACATATCGCAATTACAGAAGAACTCTTGCACCACATAAATGAGATCTCTACCCACAATGTCCCAGTAACACTGAAAAAACTGTCATGTGAAAACCATCTGGTCCTGGGGCCTAATTGTACCAATAGAGAATGTTGTCTCTCCTGAGAAACCAGGGCCAAAAGGGCATTATTCATTACGGGGGTGATGATTGGGTGTAAGCGTAGGTCCTCCAGAGAAGGTAACCCTTGTCGGAGCTCCAAAGAGAAAAGATTTTGAAAGTAAGCAATCGCCAACTCACCCTTGGCTTTCTCTGAAGTGTGAGGAACCCCTACGCCATCATTTAGGTTTAAATCCGGCGGCGTTTCCTGGATGCTTTCACTGACTGATGACAATTTGGTATTCTTATGACCATCCTCCAACCACCGGCACCGAGAACGTTGTTTCCAGTACAAGTGTTCCTGTTGTCGAACATTATTTAGCTCATCCTCAAGCCGTATCACCTCTGTCCAATCGATCTGAGTTTCATATAGGGCCGCCCGGAGTGCAACATCTACATCATGAATAAGTTGTGCGGATTTAGAAGTTCCCGCACGGCACCAATCGAAAAGTGCATGACGAATTTTTTTTAATTTTGACATCAACCGGAATTGGGTTGTATACCTGGTTTTGTGGGCTCGTACCAATAAGTAAATCCACCTCCGAATTATCCACCCATCGAAAACTGAAATAATCATTTCAGTGGAGGGGAAGGAGAAATCAGATGCAGCACGATTGCTCATCATTAGACGCCACCGGAAGAAGGTGCGTGACCATCGATTCTGGCAACTAGTGTAACGACTCCAAATTTAGGAGGAAACAATCTAGCCGTTCTTCAATGACGGTGTTATCTAATTGTCTGTTTGACCATGTGAAAGGTTTTCCAGAATAGCCAATATCTATCAGACTAAGTTCATCTATGAATTCTAAGAAATCCTCTATTCGGGATCTCGGCACCAGCCGGCCACCTCATTTCTTCAAATCCGACATTAATGTTTTAAAATTGCAAAAAATAATCAAGGGGCCAGAAAAGTGCTTGAATGAGGGAGAAGAGATGAAGAAATTGCGTTCACCGAAAAGTTTGATTAGTGGACAAATGAACTCCAACTAAGTACAAAAACACGATTCATCATACTTGCAACAGACACAAATAACATAAGGGAATGAAAACACCACCACACAATGGAAAGTCTCTAACCAAGCAAAAGCCAACCCCCCCCATTGTTTTCCCCATCAACATGTTCGAATCGAGAAAAGTCAACATTCCTAAACAAAGTCGTACTCTGAGTTAGACTAAGACGAGTTTCTCATAAGAAAATAAACGAAGGACTTTGAAGGTAAACTAGCTTCTTAAATTCCTCAACTGTCGCGTCCCCGCCAAGACCTCGACAGTTCCATGCGAGAGCTATGATGGCCCCTTAGCGGGCCGGTTCTGGTCGACATCGTTAGCCAAATTCGGGATGTGAGCTTGCTTGTCCAAATGAGAGAAAATTTTAGCAACCTGGAGATCAATGGGAGTCCCATTACCAAAAGAGCCGACCTGGTTAGAAATAAATAAAGAAGATAAGTTAATGACAACCAAGGAGAGTGGAGAGTGGATTGCATCTAAACCAATCTGAACATCTGCTATTGGATTCACGTCCATGGTAGAAGGCCCAAAGCCTGACCCATGCACAACTACATCTGCCGCCTCCAAAAGCCCACAAAAGATGGGGCTGGCGCCAATTCCTCTACTGAAACACTAGTATGTCCACCATGGGTGATGAGCCAACCGTACCCTGGACACGGCCGGAGCTACCCATGACCTGAAGCGAAGTCAAGTCCTTCAAAAGGAGCATCAATGGATACATGAAAACTTGGAGCAAAGGAAGGCACGGAGAGGACACAAAGAGGTTCGTGAGGAAAGGCTACACCATGTTGGAAATGAAGGCCCCAGAACCTCAGTACCAAGCCTTGATGATGATGCCGAGCTGGCCCCTGGAACTGATGTCAGGCCAAGACTGTACCAACCAACGGTCGCCGCCAGTACCGGGTCGAGGACCGATGCCGGTGCCGAACCAAGGGCCTAGACAAACTAAGGCAGCACCGGAGCTCAAGGACACACCACAGAAGATGCTGACACCCATATAGACCCCTAACGTCCAAGCACAGAGCCGAGCCAAACACTGTCTCAGGGCCGAGCCAGACACGGACCTAGGGCTGACACCATGGCCCCTGCCAGAGGCGATTTGGGTCGAGACACCAAATTACATGTGCATTGTAGAAATCCTTCAGCCACAAGGATTCCTTATCCACTAGGAAAAACCTCCATTAATCCAAGTCCAATTTGGAGAAGAACACGCGGAGGACACGGAATCCTTGTTCGAATAGGACACCCAAAACCGGCCTGGACACGGACACATCACCCACCTAGAGTTTTGTCGGTTTAGGATTTTACCTATCTTTAGACAGTTTTATAGTTTTAATAGGATTTATTCCATTTTAGTATTTTGTTTAGGACTCGTTAGTGAGTTGTTTATTATTTTAGACTTATTTTCTAAGTAGGAATAGGAGAAGCACTAGGCCGATCCTTGCGCTATAAAAGGAGGCCTTCAGCCATCATTGTAACAGACACTTGAATTATAATTGAATTTCAGAACATTGTTATTGTTTCCTTCAACCTTTTGCTCGTTGTTGCTTAGCTTAAGGTTAGGTTTATTGTGACTCAAGGTATACACCCTCGACTGCGTGGAACCACTCGACTTGGACAGTTAGGGCTTCTAGTTCTTTAGAACTAGTGGGTCCAAGTACTCTCCGCAACCACTAAGGTTTGACTCGTTGCCTTTTACACAACTTACAGTATTAGGGTCGCCTACCCACGGCTGCAAGTGGTTCGTATCAGTTGGTATCAGAGCACAGTTCAACACTAGGACCACTCTATCCCTTTTTATCTTTCAGTTTTATAAAATTTCTGAAAACCTCCTAAAAAGTTTCATCTTGTTTACTGATTCTGTTTGTTCTTGTTTCAGTTTGATTGTGAGGTGGTAAAAGCTTGGTGGCCACAAAAGTATCCAAAGAAAAATAGAAAATACAAAAAAATGAGAAAAGAAAATCAAAAAAGGTATAAAAACAGAAGAAAAAAAACAATCGACCCAACCAAACAAGGTCTCCATCACCAAGTATTTGTGTGTTTGTGTTAGGCTGAGTTTAAGAAGAGGAGTTTGATTTTTTATAGCTTTCGTTGCATAGGTTTTCAATTGCGCCAAAACCTTAAAAAAATTCATAATTGTTTGCTTGACGAGTCATAGAAAAGGTTGTACTTGTTCCCATAGAAAAAGTCCTAGGCTATAGGTCTACACGTCTCAATATTTTAGACTTGGTAGCTTTGAAGAAACTTGCAACTGCTTGAACTGAGCTTGAATGTGTTCTGATTTTCAAAACCCTATTTGGGTGCTACTAAAAATCATACATGAGAGGTAAAATCAGAGAGATTGAGGTTAATTAGAGAGATTTGTGAGGTCTGTTTTGTTCTAAAACTAACCATATGAAAGAGTACCAACACTGGAGGAAACCATGACCACCATGATGCAAACCCTAGCTGGCATCCAAGTCCATATGACTAGGTTGGAGAGAGGACTGGAGAATAATGAGGTAGGGTTGAATGGAGAGCACATTAGGAGGCCCCGAAAAATTATTCATGAAGTCGATGATGGTGTGAGCAGCCTCAAGCTCACCGTGCCTAAATTTGCTGGAAAGGCTAATGCGGATGAGTACATCGACTGGGAGACGAGCATGGAAGATTTCTTGGACTGTCATAATTATTCCAAAAAGAAGAAGGTAACTGTTGCTACTATCAAATTTATTGACTACAATGCCCTTTGGTGGAGTCAACTCAGGCAACAGGTCCAGAAAGATGAAGAGATGCCAATTAAAACACTACAACAAAAACCATCAATAGTCGGGGGCCACTTGTCGGGGCAAAATGCCCCCGACAATTGTAGTCGGTGGCTGGCCAACAATGGTTGGGGGCGTATAGCCCCCGACAAATATAGTCGGGGGCAATTTTGTCGGGGGCCTGGCCCCTGACTAATTGAGTGGTTTAGTCGGGGGCGTGGCCCCCGACAATAAAGCTCCCGACTAAAATAGTCGGGGGCTTTATTGTCGGGGGCAATGCCCCCGACTAAATTAATTATTATATTATATAATTAATTTAGTCGGGGGCGTGGCCCCCGACAATAAAGCCTCCGACTAAAATAGTCAAAGGCATTATTGTCGGGGGCCGTGCCCCCCACTAAATGAGTGCTTAGTGCCCCTGACTATTTTAGTCGGGGGCTTTATTGTCGGGGGCCGCGCCCCCGACTAAATTAATTATTATTATATTACATATAGAATTTAGTCGGGGCGTGGCCCCCGACAATAAAGCCCCCGACTAAAATAGTCAGGGGCATTATTGTCGGGGGCCGTGCCCCCCACTAAACACTCATTTAGTGGGGGGCACGACCCCGACAATAATGCCCCTGACTATTTCAGTCGGGGGCTTTATTGTCGGGGGCGACGCCCCCGACTAATCCACTAATTAGTCAAGGGTGTGGCCCCCGACAATTAAACCCCCGACAAAAATAGTATGCCCTCCTTAAATTTTCCCCATTCTCCCCACTCTCTTCATTCCTCCTCTCCCTCAACTCTCTCAATTTCTCAAATACACAAATCCACCATTCGCCGCTGCCGCCACCGTCCACCATTCGCCGCCGTCGCCGCCATCCTCCATCCACCATCCACCACCGTCCGCTGCCGTCCGATGTCCGCTGCCGCAACCACCGCCACCACAATCCACCGCCGCCACCATCACAATCACCACTACCGCTGCCGCCACCACCACTACCACCACCGTCGTCGTCGCCATCAACCACCACCATTCACCACCACCACCACAATCCACCACCGCTGCCACTACCACTACAACCATCGTCGCCATCGCCGTCCACCACCACCGTCGTTGTTGCCATCCGCCGTCCACTACCACCATCGCCGTCGCCGTCTAACGACATTTAGATAATAAATTAATTTTATATATATTTTTTATTAATATATTATGTAATAGTTATTATATATATATATATATATATATATATATTTTTATTATAAATGTATATATTTATATGATATATAAATAAAATAATTTAAAATATTTATTATTCATTTATTATTCCATATTTCATAATTATGAAATATAATAATAATAATATATATATATATATATATATATATATATATATATATATATATTATATAAATATCTATTATATAAATAAATATATTTAATTTTGTCAGGGGCTTGGCCCCCGACTAAATGGCCCCCTCCTATATTTTTGTCAGGGGCGATTTAGTCAGGGGCCGCGCCCCCGACAAAATTAGTTAGGGGTGTGGCCCCCGACTAAATGGCTCCCCCTATTTTTTGTCAGGGGCGATTTAGTCAGGGGCCACGCCCCCGACTATTTTTGTCGGACTCCTTCGCCCCCGACAAAATATCCCTTGTCAGGGACACTTTGGTGGGTTGCAAGGCTTAATTTAGGGGGGGGGGGCGCTGCCCCCGACTAAATTAATTAGGGGGGCTTTGCTCCCCTCTATTTTTAGTTTCGCCCTCCCTATTTGTTGTCTTTGTTGTAGTGAAACATGGGGGGATCTGAAGAGAAGGTTTGTACCGGCTGCCTACACACGAGACTTGCATACCAACCTTCAATCCTTGAAGCAAGGTAACATGGCGGTGGAGGATTACAACAAGGAGATTGAGATGTTGATAACCAGGCTCGATTTAAAGGAGGATGAAGAAGCACGAGTAGCCAGGTTCACAAACTATGTTGATTATGAGACCTGGTGGCCCTTGCCATCCGTGTGGAGACGGAGTTGAAGAATGGCTTTGGGAAGAAAGCCACAGCCACGCCACCCACGACCAGCCCTTGGAGAGGAAGTTCTAGTGCTGAAAACACCCCATGGAGGCTGAATGCTAGCAGGAGTATCGGGCCACGACTCGGCCCTAACACACGAGGGTCGACGCCACGGGTAAACCCTAGTCCTACGTACCACTCCTACTGTTCAAAATTCTAACTTCATGACCCAGTGGAATTATGTGCTTTAAATGCCAAGGGAGATGACACATCGCAGAGACTGTCCAGACTAGAGAGCCATGGTGCTTAGAGAAGGAGAGGTGATCACGAACGACGAGGAGGAGCCGACTGAAGTGGAGATGGCACATGCTCAGAGGAAGGAGAAGAAGCTGCCCTTGAAGGCTTGGAGAAATTTGCAGCAATGTACATCTGTACATTGGTCTCAGAGCAGGAGGCTGCCACGATCACCCTGACCGAGGTAAATAGCGTGACCGCACCAGCCACACCGACCGGCATGACCACCCCGACCACCCCGTGCATAGTGACCGCCACGATCACCCTGTCTGATACGGCCGCTGTGGCCAGCCCCGGAGTTGAAGTAGAAGAAGCTGGAGCAGAAAAGCCAGCAAAAGATGGAGAGAGCCAAGCAGTGAGCACTAGTGAAGTGATCCTGGCCACCAAGGCTGGCGTGGACACGCCACCACGAGCACCAGGCCCGAGACTCCCCATGTTAACATGGGATGGCAGAACAGGTGATGAGAACCAGAGAGGATTTCCCGTGCTGGAAGGGAAATCCCTTATACTAGGATCAAGCCCCAAGGCTGATGCCGAGCTGGCCCCAGCACTGATACCGAGCCAAGAGTACACCAACCCCAGGCCTACACTAGCACCACCCCCGGAGCCTAGAAGAGTGATGAGCCTCCTGTTCCCTGGACCCGACCCGAGCTGGCCCTAACTCGGAGCCATACCAAGACCTTGAAGGATCGGCTCAACATCTACATGGTAGCTTGGAGCAAGATCGGCATGAAGAGGATGTCGATCGGATCGTTCGAGCAGGGTACACTCTCCTGACCACCGGAGGATCATATGACCAACTGATGACACTCGATTTTACGTGATTATCATCCTCATTTAAGCTACATTTCCTTGCTTGAATCTCGAGTTTTAGGGTGATTTGGCATGTTTTCACCTTATTGCTCTAATTCTTGCCGTTTTGGTTACTTTAGCCCGTTATGGGTCTATTTGATGGGTTTCTAGTGTTTTTGAGAATGCACAAGTTTTTGCCATCAAATACGTAGCCACGGACGAGCTCGAGAAGCAAAGGAACCTGAAGAAATGGCCCGAGATCGATCCAGAAGTCAAGCAAAATAGAAGAAAGCACTGCCCCGGTTTCAGCTAGAGTCTTGGGCGAGAAATCCAAAGTCTTCACCGAAAACTAAGCCAAGAACTGCACAGTCGAAGGCAGAAGAATCCAGCCAAGGTTGCCACTGAAGTCTTCGGCGAAAACTCCCAAGTTTTCGCTGAAAACTAATTCCTTTTTTTTCGGCTGGAATCCTAAACCCTATAAATACTAAACCGACGAGCACAAAAGAGACACACCTATTCCTTGGATTAATTTCCAGATTTTCAAAGTTTGAGAGAGAGTTTAGAGAGTTCGAAGAGCCAAGAAGAGATTGTGACGCCATCCTTCCATCTCGGAGAGCTCGGTGCTAGGAGTTGAAGATCTAGGAGATTGAAGCTTCACAGATTCATCTGAAATTAGGTTTTACAGTTCTTCTCTGTTCTTCCTGTTTGAAGATGTATTCTTTGTTTGTCTTTGATTCTTTGCTCTTGAATATGAGTAGCTAAACTCATAGAGCTTAGATTAGATGAACCCTAAGTGACCCGGGGCTTTAAAGCGGCCACGGATCGGCGGTAATTAAATCCAGTTTCAATCAGTTTCTCTTGCATGTTTGGTTTGTTCTTAACTGCTTGTGTGTTTCTTTTCTAGCTTGATCACCTAGTTAAGATTCTAGTTAAGTTGAGGATAGTAGCGAACGTTAGCCTCACTTCAAAACACCAGATCAATAGTTAGCCTATTCATTGGAACAATTTCTCTTTGTAGGAACCAGTTAGAGTTAATCCACTGCTAGAGTAACTCATTAATCACTAGTAATCATGCCAGTTAGTTTTTCGTTGCAGAAGCGAACGCACGAGCGGTAAATTAATCTTGGGAGTTAGATCGGATAGAGTGAACGTTTGCCAGTCTTAAACCTAAGGGTCAGGAGTTATGGTGGTGTCTGAGAACTGAAAGAATGAGGATTGAAAACCGCTGGTCTTGTGATCGCCAATGTTCTGGTGATCTTAGGGGGATGCGAAATCTAAGCTTGTCTGTCGTATTGTTAAGTCAACCAATCGTTCAATTGTTCTCTGTTTTCATTTCTTATTTTCCTGTTTTATAGCCTAGAAGTCGTGGAACTCACACCACGCAAACTTGTTTGAACCTGAGTAAATTGCCGATTCATTTGAGTAGTCAGTTAGAAGAGACCCATGGAATACGATCTATCTTGCTCTGTGCTTGATAGTTATTTGACTACACGCGCGTGAAAACGCAACCATCAAATTGGCGTCGTTGCCGGGGACTCTTCTATATTGTTTGAAAGAAGAGTTGGCTATTATATTCTTCTACCTTTCCATCTTTCATTTTTCCATCACACTTCGATTTTACACCGGTTGTTTTTGTTCTTTGAAGATTGTTTTTCAGGATTATGAACTGGTCGTTCACTCGTTCTCAGTCTAAGTCTATCAAGTCATCCACTTCAGACAAGCCGGGTAGTTCTGCTCCGCCTAGGCAACCGCGAGTTCTGAAGCAAACTACTACCGTCCCGCCTTCATCTTTCACACCACTTAAGATCGAGGAGGCGAAGGAGAGCTCCTCATATTCATCTTCATCCGCTTCATCTACTGCATCAAACTCGCCACCGCCTTCTCCTACAATGGGTGACGTAGACCGCCCAAATCCTCCTCCACCACCGCTGGCTCAGAGAAGTCTTGCCGATTACAACAAGCGAGCGCGACTAGCGTTCGATCCTCTATCTCTGTGTCGCGCAATGAAGATAATCCCGACTATGAGATCAAGATCCCCTTCCTGGGAATGATCTCTAGGGACGTACAGTTTGAAGGAAAGTCGCACGACAATCCTTGAACCCACTTGGCGGACTTCTTTGCTCTTTGCGAGACGTTCAAGAATGGGAATCTCGACAAGAACACCTTGTGGTTGCGAGCCTTTCCATTCTCTCTCCGAGGACCCGCTAAGAGATGGTTAAATAGCAAGCCTCCCGGTTATTACACTGACTGAGACAAGCTAGCTCAAGACTTCGTTGAAGAATACTTTCCTCCGTCCAGAACAACTGCCTTTAAAGATAGCATCTCCAGGTTCAGACAGAAAGAAGGAGTCAGCCTATATGACGCTTGGAATGAATTCCAAGAGCTCCTCTACAGCTGCCCCCATCACGGTTTTGAGAAAAGGCAACTAGCTGAGACTTTTGCTCGAGGAATGAACGAGGAGTCATCCAAATGGGTCAACTCTTTAGCTGAGGGAGATATCACTGCTCTCACACCAGAAGCGGCTATCTTCATTTTGCTGATTGCGCCTCCAAGTCAAGGAATTGGGAGAGATAGACAGAAGGAGCTCGAAGCAAGCTCAACATTGAAGAGCAAGTAAAAGCAGAAATCGAGAAGCACTTGAAGGAGTCTACCATGCCTATCAAGCCTCCATCCGCCTCTGTTTTTGTTGCTGACTGCCAATGGTGTGGCGCCTGTGCTCACAACGGAAGTCATTGTCAGAATTTTGGTAGAGCAGAAGTCTGGTATGCCAAGGAAGTCGATTTCGTTGGTCAAGGCTTCGCCAACAACCAACAAGGTTATACTGGCTACCGTCAATTCTGACAACAAGGAAATTTTCAAGAGCGACCTCCTTACAACTCTGGAGCAAACCAGAATTAGAATAACTGACCACCCGGGTCGTTTCAAGATCAGAAGCCTAACAATCAAACCGGAGGTATCTACCAACCGCCCCACCGGTACCAAGGCACTTACGGTACAGCTCCTAGCAATCGCCAGAACCAGTATCTGAACAACAACTATCCAGGTCAGCCTCAAAAACCGCCGCCACTTGACAGCAAGGACAATGAGTTGGATAAGAAACTGAACCGGATCATCGCTAGGATCGATGATCATGATAGCCAATTCAAGGCTCAAGCTCTCCTAAATCAAGAACAGATTGCACAAGGCCATAGAGTAGAGAGCCAAGTAAACAACATCGCTAGCATGCTCTCTAGTGGTCGCCCCTTCGGTAAGCTACCAAGCCAAACAGAAACAAATCCGAAAAATGAGCATTTGAAGACTGTCTCTACTTGGAATTGCAAAAGTTCGGCCGCCACTCCTCCTTCCAATCCGGCCAAGATTTCTGATGTTGCAGCTGTTGATACACCAGAGATTGAGGAAGACGAAGAAAAGACTCCTTCGCCAAGGCCTAAAAGCGCACCTGAGCCTCCTCTTGCTCCGTATCAACCAAGAATCCCATTCCCCAATGCATTGCGAGGTGGGAGAATTGAGCAGCTCAGTACATCTAAGAAGAAAGAAGCATCCTCCGTGCCTTCCAAAGAAGAATGCTCCCCCATTCATGACCAGAAGCTCACCATACCAATCCCAGCTAAGTGCTCTGATCCTGGTTCTTTCACTTTACCTTTAATCATTAATGATATTGAAGTCGAACAGTAGTCTGGTTGATCTAGGCTTATCTATAAATGTCATGCCTATGTGTTTGTATGAGAAACTCAATCTAGGAAAATTAAAACCTACTAGCATGCATTTAGTGTTCGCTGACAAATCCTTAAAGACGCCTAAGGGGAAGTTAAGAACGTTATCACTAAGTGTGGCCCCTTCACCTTCTTAGCGGACTATGTAGTTATGGATACTAGGGAGGACGATGCTACTATCCTGATAGGTCGACCTTTCATGGCGACATCTGGCATGACAATCAATGTACCAAACAGATCGCTGACATTAAGAGTCGGGAAAGACACTGTGACATTCCGTATACATTCCCAAAGGGGAAGCTCATTGTCTTTCTGTTGAAATGTCGTCCCTAGTGTTTCTTCAAAAATAGCTGTCTCAGGTGCTGAACATGTTATCAAGCAGAAGAAGAAGGCACCAGCAGAGAAGCCAAAGAAGAAGGAGGAACTAAAAGCTTCCTCTTCTAAATCACCTCAAGCTAAGAATCCTGGCGAGCAGAAGAAGAAGAACAAGGGAAAGATCAAAGAATTGTGGAGGCCAATCATCCAACCGCCTCCTCCCGAGCCGATTGCTCCACCTTCTTCTGTCAAGCCACCAGAGAAAGACGTACAGCCGCAAGATCTGTTCGGACCCTTCGAAGTAACTAGCCACCTTCCCGACGGACGAACCCAACTGACTCATATTAACGGGAAGCGCTTTTTACTCACTGTGGTAAACCGAAGCTGTATTTCGTCAATACCGACGCGAGCGTGAAGGAGATCATGAGTTGGTATGTCTCCTAACACCATCCAGGTATCTTCCAGCTCAAGGACGTTAAGCAAGAGCGCTTTGTGGGAGGCAACCCATGGCTGGAGTCAGTTTTTGAATTCTTGAGTCAGTCTCGTTTTTAGAGTCAGTTCGGGGGAGCCAAAAGTGTCATTTGTATGATCTTTTATTTTCCTTGTGTGTGTCGTGTGTCCTCGGTTCAGTGCCAATTCATTTGGGATTGTTCTGACCTTTGTTGATTTTGTTTTGATTTTTCAAAGTTTTCCGGAATTTCAAAAAATACTTTAACACTGCAGGTCGTAGTTTTCGGTGAAAATTTCACTTCTTTTCAGTGAAAACTTATTCTTGAAACCTCCTGTAAAATTTTGACCAGTTTTTAATATAATTTTCGGAAGAAAAGCTCAAACTTTTCGCCGTAAACTTTTCTTAAAATCCGGTAGACAGTTTTAAAACTTTTTTTAGGCGAAAACTTTCACTCTTTTCGCTGAAATTTTTTAGAAAAACCCAAAAATCCCCCCTTATCTTTTCATTTTCCAGATTTTCTCTCTCTCCCCTCATTTTCGAAACCGCCGACAACCTCCCTCTCTCTTTGTTTTTTGTCGCCGTCGATTTTAAACCCCTTCGCCGCCAATTTTTGCCATCGCTGCCGATTTTCGCCGCCGCCCGCCCGCCTTCGCCGCCAATTTTTGCCACCATCGCCGCACCCTTCCTCTCGTTCCCCTGAACATTTTCGAACCTAGATCGTCCGAATCGGAGCTCTTTAGCCCCGATTCCACCCGAAACACCATTTTCGAGTTTTTCGCCAATTTTTCCTCGTACGTTCGTTTTCAGCCACCATGTCTTCAAGGTTAGTTGTTGGGCTTTTCATTGTGAATCTTTTGCCCTATAGATTGCTGAATTTCATCAAGTTTGACTTCAGTTGACTTTTTCAATCTACCTCGATTTGCGTGCCTGCTGTTTTAGTCTAATTTTTGTGAAATTTTTGAACCTAGATGGTCTAGTATGCTTAGGGATTATTGTGCCATGATTTGATGATATTTGAACGAGAATTGCTATGCTTAATTGATGATTCTAGTGCGATGTTGACTTTTGTGGAATGTCGGTTTGACCTCAAAATTTTGAAGATTATTTGACTGCCCGGTCATGTTTACATGAGCTTAATGTTGATTTAATGTTTCTGAACCTCTGATTGTGCCAATTGATGCCTTGTGGCTCCCTATGCTTATTGCCAAATTTTGTGGGGTGTTGACTTTTTCATAAATGTCGGTTTGACTTTGATTAAATTATATGCATAAGCTGTCCTGTTTATCCATTTGCTTCCTTTATGATTAGATTTCGTTACCGGTTATAGATTAGTCTTATCCCACTCGGTTTTCCTCGTTTCTAAGTGAAATTGAGTTTTTTGACAAAGTGTGGGGTAAGTTGTCGGCTTGACTAATTTGGTTTCCAAATGTTGTTATATCTGTTAGTAACAGGGGTAAGAGGCCGAGAGTCGCACCCAGTGGCCCTGGATCCACCTCTGCCGCTCCTGATGCTGGAGCCAGCTCCAGAGCACCCACTCCCATCACTCCTGCCATCCACGATCCTCCACCGGCCTTCCCGAACCGCCAGGGGTTCCACCCCCTCATTGCCAGGATGCCGGAGCACTTTTTCGAGAAATACCAGAGGATCCAGCACAGACTTGTGGCCGATGTGCGCACCCTCTTACTAGAGTCTATTCAGGAGTTTGATGAGGGGTGGTTCAACAACGTCTCCACCTCTCTCACAGCTGCAGGACTTCTGGAGCTGACCACCATTGCGGATGACTTCCCTCCTCTCGCCCTTCAGGAGTTCTGGGCCACTTTCGAGCTGGACACTCACAAGTCCAGACAGCACAAGAAGGTCATCTCCTTCTACCTCGGTGGGGTGCATAGAGACTTCACTTATGACGAGTTTGACGACCATCTTGGCATCCCACACGAGCACTATCACGGCCACCACCTCGGCTAGGGCGACAACAAAGCAAGGGGCCCGAGCTATGATGCTGAAATGATCCCGGTCAGTCGACCGGCTGAAAATTCCTACTTCTACACCCCGTCGGGGTCACCAGCGAGAGAAAGGGATTTAGAGCCTTACAAGAAGCGCTTGGAGCTTCGCCAGCCCCCTAGCCTAGCCCCACAGAGATTTATCAAGCCCCATCAGGTGGTGAGCTTCGAGTACAGCCCTCCCCGAAGGGCTCAGCAGGCAAGGATGAGCGCCCGGACCCATCCGGCCCTAACTTGGGCACCGACGCTTGAAGCTACCAAGGAGTCGGACTTGTCTGGCAGCTCTAGCAGTCAACCTAAGTACCTAGGAGGTGCTATACAACCCTGGAACCCTCTAGATGCTTTTCTGGAGGAGTGCTGACAGAAGAGGACCGAGCACCACCTTAGAGAGGATCCAACCAACCCCGCCTCGAGCGCCCCATCAGCCCTAACACCAAGACTAGGTTTTCAGGAGCTCAAGGAACGAATGACTGCACTAGGAGAACCCCTGAAGGCCCTCCTCGACAACTGGGAGAAGCAGGGAAGGAAAGGCCTGGACCAGAAGGAAGAAGGCCCGGAGAAAGACTCCCTATAGGCGCCGGCACCACCCCCGGAGGGTCCCGATCAGCACTCAGCATCGGGCCAACAAAGGGCCCGAGCCTTAGGAGGTTTAGCACTGGCCCCCGACCCCATGAACGCTCAGGAACCTAGCCTAGCATCCGCCACTTCAGGAGAAGTGAAGAAATCAGAAGAAATGAAGAAGTTGGAAGAAGAAGACCGATCGGGCCGGTCGAGCAGGAACCCCGGATGCCGAGCCGCATCAGCATCAGACCCTCCGGAGCCCAGCATCTGGAGCCCCGTGCATCCCCAAGCCCGAGCACCCGCCGCTGATGAGACTTTAATCAGTGCATTTTAAGCTTATGAATGACCTATGATATGCCCGTATTTATTCGCGAAATGACATGATTTATATGCGTTTATTGAATTTTTGTGCTAAGTGTCATTTTGTTGTCTGGTTGCCACTATGGAGCCAAAATTCGTGGGCTATTGGAGCTGCTCTGTGCATTTTCAGGTTCTGGCTTCAAAGTACGGATAACAAGGAGCGCATAGGAGCAAACGGGAGGTCATTTGGAGGCCGGACGAGGGAGATGTGAGCCTTGCAAGATCGGGTCTTCTGCAGAGTGCAGGGGGTGCACGCCGTGCAGGTGCACGCCGTGCAGGGGTGCACGCCGTGCAGGGGTGCACGCCGTGCACTATGCACGCCGTGCAGGGGTGCACGCCGTGCACTGTCCCCTGCACTATAAATACTCTTGATTTTGGCCATTTTGGGCAATTCTATGCTATCTCTTGAACCCCAAATACATTTCCACGAACCCTCAAACCCTAGAGCACGTTTTTGGAGCAATTTGAAGCCATTGGAGCTAGGATTGAAGCCAACAAACCTTGGGAGAAGTGCTTACAAGTGGAGAAGTGAAGATCATCTCAAGGATTCATCCATGGTGTTCTTGGTGACCATTCTTCCTTCTTCTCTCTTTACTCCCTTGGCCATGTGTGGCTGATTTTCTAGGGTTCATCTTGGATGGGTAGATTAGTTGTGCTATGATAGGGAGATGATTGTATAGAACTTGCCATGATTGATCTTGGTTGTATGAGGATGATTCCTAGACTTGTTCTTAATGCCATTTTTTGCCATGTTTGCTTAATTTGGTCCATTCATTGTAATTTGATGCATGAGAGTGCTTGAATTGCATACATTGTAGGTCTAGGGATTGAAGTGAGTGTGTTCTAAGAGATTAGATCATCTTATTTCAACCATTTTCACTTGATTTCTCTCTTGGGCATTTTATCGAACACTTGGTGTGCATGTGGAATTTCATTCAATTGAGTTTGAAAGGGCTTTTTGGGTGAATCTCTTAGTGTTAGGGCATTGATATGAGAGTGTTGTGCCTAGCCTTGTGGTCATAGAGTCTTAAGAGAGGGTCTTGTGTCTTGGCATTTCATCAAACACTTAGAATGCATCCTTTTTTCACTTAGTTTGAGAGCGAGAGCCTAAATTGAGTGGTATTGGGATAGGGATTAGGTGCTACGAGAGTGCATCGAGTCTAAAAAAGTGAAATGCATGGTCATCCGAGTGCAAACTCGATCTTGATTGACTTGTTTGTTCAATTAGTCATCTTGAGCATGATGAAACTACCCACCAAGAGAGCCCCTTTGTCTTTGACTTGCACCTCATTATTCTTTCTTTCTTCCTTTTAGTTGCCTTTAAGTTTTTAAAGTCTTTTTCAAATCAAAACTCCTTTCAAATGAATAGACCGTCTACGAGGAATGTGAGTAGAGGCCATTGAGAGAACCCGAGGAATACGACCTTGGTAAACCCGATTTTATCAAGTTTATCAAGTTTTTGGCGCCGTTGCCGGGGACCTTTCTCAATCCTTTGAAAGCACTTAGTATGGACCGATCTATTCACTTCCTTCCAATTTAGTTTTTGCTTCCTTTTACTTGTTGTTTGGTTTTGTTATTCCGCATTGTCGTATTACTCGGGTGTGTTTGTTGTGCTTGTTTGTAGGAGATTTTGGGTTAGTGCATGAGGCGTTCAGCTCGTCTTCAAGCACGAATCCAAGGACTAGAACAAGTGCTCAAGTCACCTACCACTTCCCCACCTCCTATAGTTGAAGAAGAAGAAGTTGATCGCATCTCACACCACACTATGTCTCAACACGGGGATGACGATGACCAATCGGTACATTCACACCACACTAATGATGATGATCACTCACAAAGGGGTGCAAGACGTACCTTGGCGGATTTGCTCGTCCTACTCTTGAAGGGGCAGCCTCTAGCATTGTTCGAAGACCCGTCAATGCTAGGAACTTTGAGCTCAAGCCTAATATGATCCAAATGGTTCAAAATGGAGTGGTGTTCAATGGCATTGATGGTGAATGTCCATCTAGGCATCTCAAGGACTTCTTGGAGATTTGTGACACGGTTAAGAATGACCAAGTTCACCCGGATTGCATACGACTCCGACTCTTCCCCTTCTCACTCAATGGTCGAGCCAAGTCTTGGTTGGAGAACCAACCTAGTAGAACATTCACTACATGGGAGGGTCTAGCCGAAGCTTTCCTTGAAGAATTCTTTCCTCCCTATATGACGGATGCAATCCGAGACCGCATCAACCACTTCATACAACACAAGGGAGAGCTTTTCCATGAGACTTGGAATAGGTTCCAAGCCATTCTTCGGTCTTGTCCTCATCACAACTTCGCCGAATGGAGCTTGGCGGACATCTTTGCTAGGACCCTTGATTTTGAGAATACAAGGATGATCAACCAAGCCGCCGGAGGTGACTTAAGGATGCTCACTCCCGAAGATGCTCTAGAACTCTTCGCGGAGATGGCCAACAAGACAAGGAGTTGGTCTCGACAACAACCTCCTAAGTCTAAGTATGGAAGTGACACGCACTATGACTCTCGGTCCGTAAGTGTTGATGCACCAAAGGAGTCATCCACCTATGGGAAGAAGCATAAGTTACCGGGACATCGAGATGAAGATGATCCAATGATCGCTCTCCTTATGTCTAAGATCGACGCCATGGCTTCACAAGTAAGCAACCTAAGTATGCCTAAGCATCCCTCCAAGGTTCAATCATCTCATGTGGGTAATCCACCGGTTGCTTCTATATATTGTTGTGAGGGTTGTGGGGGTCAAGATCACGATGTTAGTGCTTGTCCTTCCACCACTCCTGAACTTGGCCAAGGCAACCTTGAGGAGGTAAGCTTCGCACAAGGTCAAGGTTTCCATGGTAATTTCAGCCCCCAAGGTAACTATCAAGGTACTATAACCGACCTTGGTACAACAAGTCTAACCAAGGTTACCAAGGCCAAGGGAGTCAAGGTAGTGGTTATAGCAAGGGCTACAACCAAGGAAATCAAGGAGGTTATCAAGGTTATAGGGGTTATCAAGGCAACCAATGGTCTCAAGGAAGTAACCTAAACCAAGGTAGCCAAGGGACTCAAGGAGGACCCCAAGGTCAAGGGCACCAAGGGGAAATCAATGGAATCAAAGTGGACATCCAAGTCAAGGTTTCCAAGGTCCTTCCCCACCGGGAATGTACAACCATAGAGGTGAAGGACCACCCGGGTTCAACAAGCCTCCTCAAAATAAGGAGGGTGGTTCTTCGATCTCTCAAGAAGACACCAATGCGGCAATGATCCAACTCATCAAGAATCAACAAGCTTCAATTGCCAATTTGGAGAATCAATTAGGACATATTTCTAAGGCACTCTCGGAGCGACCCTCAGGCACTTTACCTTCCAATACCGAGCTCAACCCCAAAGGTCCGGAGCATTGCAAGGTAGTGACCTTGAGAAGTGGAAGACCCTTGCAAGATACAACCTCTACTCCAATTGACTCTACAAAGGTACAAGATCCTAATCTAATGGTTGATGATGATGATATTAATGATCCTCCTTCGGATGAAGTTGAGGTTGAAGTCGAACCTCCTACGGGTAATGTGAACACTAAGTTGCAAAGGAACCTAGTAAGGCTACATCGAGTACACCACCGGTCTCTCCTCCCGCACCGGTTGTATCTCCATACAAGCCTAAGCCTCCTTACCCATCTCGATTGAAGAAGGATGGCCTTGAGAAGGTTTTCAAGAAGTTTGTGGAGCGGATTAGTCAAATGCAATTCTCTCTTCCGTTTCCCGAAGCAATGACTATGATGCCCCAATATGCTAAGTTCATGAAGGAACTCTACACCAACAAGAGAAAGCTACCGGAGACATCTCTAGTCCACCTTAATGAGGAATGCTCCGCCGTTCTCTTCAAAAGTCCACCCAAAAAGCTCAAGGATCCGGGTACCTTTACTATCCCTTGTGCTATTGGTAATATTTCTCTTGCTAATGGTCTTGCGGATCTAGGTGCTAGTATCAATGTCATGCCTTATTGCATATTTGAGAAGCTAGGGTTGTCTAATCTTCGTCCTACTCGTATGTACATTCAACTTGCGGACAAGTCGACCAAGAGTCCTAGGGGAATTGTTGATGATGTGCTAGTCAAAGTAGGCCCTTTTGTGTTCCTAGTTGATTTTGCGGTCATTGATACCGATGATGTTGATGTCTCATTGATATTTGGTAGACCATTCCTAGCTACTTCCCGTGCTTTGATTGATGTGCATGACGGAAAACTGACATTGAGAGTAGGACAAGAGAGTGTCACATTTTGCATAGCCGATGGCATGAAGTTTGCTCACGCACAAGATGATTTAGAGTACTCTTGTGATACTATTGCTTCGGCTAGTGTGTGTAGTATTTCTAACTTCGTGTGTCGAGATTCTTTGGATGTTTGCCTTAGAACGGATGTGCAGGAACATTTAGGCACCCCGGAGTTAAAAGCTCAAGTGGCTTACCTTGATGAAGGGAGAGACAAGTTAGAGGGTGAAACGGTTTTTGTTGCTCTCCCGAAGGTGGAAAGGGTAAAGACCTCCTATGAAGAACCACCTACTCTTGAGCTCAAGCCTCTTCCCGCACATTTGGAGTATGCTTTTCTCATGCCAGATTCTAAGCTACCGGTCATCATCAATTCTGAGCTTCTACCCGAGCAAAAGGACCGTCTAGTGGAGCTCCTCAAGAAGTACATGAGAGCTATTGCGTGGAGCATCTCGGATATTCGAGGTATAAGTCCCACATTTTGCTCACATCGGATCCTTATGGAGGAAGATTTCAAGCCGGTTGTGCAACCACAAAGAAGGCTAAATCCTAACATGAAGGAGGTTGTGAAGAAAGAAGTTATTAAGCTTATGGATGCGGGGATTATCTTTCCTATCTCGGACAGCCCTTGGGTTAGCCCCGTGCAAGTTGTCCCCAAGAAAGGAGGGATCACGGTGGTAGCTAATGACAAGGATGAGCTTATCCCGACAAGGACGATCACCGGGTGGCGTGTTTGCATAGATTATCGTCGACTCAATGATGCCACTAGGAAGGATCACTTCCCTCTACCTTTCATGGATCAAATGCTCGAGCGTCTTTCCGGTCACGAGTACTATTGTTTCTTAGATGGTATGTCCGGGTACTTCCAAATCCCGATCGCCTCGGAGGACATCGAGAAGACCACATTCACATGCCCCTTCGGTACTTTTGCTTATCGACGGATTCCCTTTGGGTTGTGCAACGCTCCCGCCACCTTCCAACGGTGTATGCTTGCCATTTTCGATGATTTCGTGGAAGATATCATGGAAGTGTTCATGGACGACTTCTCGGTTTTTGGGGATTCATTCGACCTATGCTTGAGGAACCTTGAGAAGGTCTTGCGTCGGTGTGAAGAGACCAATCTTGCATTAAGTTGGGAGAAGTGTCATTTCATGGTCAATGAGGGGATTGTTCTTGGTCACAAGATCTCTAAAAAAGGCATCGAGGTTGACAAGGCAAAGTTGGAGACCATCTCTCAACTTCCTCCACCCTCATCCGTGAAAGCCGTGAGAAGCTTCTTGGGGCATGCCGGTTTCTATAGGCGCTTCATCAAAGACTTCTCGAAAATAACTACTCCTATGACTCGGCTTCTTGAGAAGGATGTGGAATTTCGTTTTGATGAAGAGTGCTTGCAAGCTTTTGAACTCCTCAAGGGTAAGCTCACGAATGCCCCTATACTCATTGCTCCGGATTGGTCAAAATCATTTGAGTTGATGTGTGATGCTAGCGATTACGCCATTGGAGCGGTTCTAGGCCAACGAATCGACAAGAGATTCCATCCAATATACTATGCAAGTAAGACTCTCAATGATGCTCAAAGGAACTACACAACTACGGAAAAGGAGCTCTTGGCCATAGTGTTTGCTTTTGATAAGTTTAGGTCCTACTTGGTACTTTCTCACACTATTGTCTTCACGGACCACCAAGCTTTGAGGTACCTTCTATCTAAGGCGATGCTAAACCAAGGTTGATCCGATGGGTCCTTCTATTGCAAGAGTTTGATATTGAGATTCGAGATAAGAAGGGGTCCGAGAATGTAGCCGCCGACCACTTGTCTCGCTTGGAAGAGGCGGAAATGGTACACAATGGTAATGAGAGATCAATGACAACTTCCCCGATGAGCTATTATTCGCTATAACAACTTTAGAGTTCAAGGAACCTTGGTTCGCGGATTTCGCTAACTATCTTGCTAGTGGAGACTTGAAGGAGGGCCTCTCCACTCAAGACAAAAGGAAGTTCTTTGCGGATTTGAAGCATTACTATTGGGACGATCCTTTTGTATTTCGAGTTGGCTCGGATGGTATGATTAGAAGATGTGTCACTTATGGAGAATCTAAGGACATCATGCGACATTGCCACTCCGGTCCTACGGGTGGACATCATGGAGCAAATCGCACGGCTCGCAAGGTACTTGAGTCCGGATTCTTTTGGCCTTCGATCTTCCGAGATTGTCAAGACTTTGTCAAGTCTTGCGATGCGTGTCAACGTTCAGGTAACATCTCTTCCCGTAACGAAATGCCTCAAAATGTCTCGTTAGTGGTAGAAATATTTGATATATGGGGTATTGATTTCATGGGACCGTTTCCTACTTCGCATGGTAACAAGTACATATTAGTTGCGGTAGATTACGTGTCTAAATGGGCGGAGGCACAAGCTTTGCCTACCAATGATGCCCGAGTCGTAGGGAAGTTTCTTGTTAAGTTGTTCACTCGCTTTGGTACCCCTCGTGCTATCATTAGTGATCGAGGTACTCATTTTCACGGGCAATTCGATAGAGTATGCCACCGGTTCGGCGTCACTCATCGGATGTCCACCTCGTATCACCCTCAAACTAGTGGCCAAGCCGAGGTGACCAATAGGGAACTTAAGAGAATCTTAGAGAAGACGGTCGACCAATCACGGAAAGATTGGTCGAAGAAGCTTGATGACGCTCTATGGGCCTACCGCACGGCCTACAAGACCCCTATAGGCACTACTCCCTATAGGATGGTCTATGGCAAAGCATGCCATTTGCCGGTAGAGCTCGAGCACCGAGCTTATTGGGCATTGAAATTTCTAAACCTTGATATGAGTCTCGCAGGAGAAGAGCGTAAGTTTCAGGTACATGACCTCGAGGAGTATCGCCATCATGCATATGAGAATGCAAAGCTTTACAAGGAGAGGACGAAGCTCATTCATGATTCCCGTTTGAAGCCGGGCAAGGATTTCAAAGTTGGTGATCAAGTCCTCCTATACAACTCTCGGCTCAAGCTCTTTCCCGGGAAATTGAGGTCTCGTTGGTCCGGCCCCTTTACGGTAACTCATGTTTTTCCTTATGGCACCATCGAGGTAATCTCTCCATCCCAAACCGAACCTTTTAAGGTGAATGGCCATAGACTTAAGCATTATGTTGTTAGTGATACTATAGGTGTTGTTGAGGTCTTGTCTTTGGTCGTGCCTTGAGTGTTCCTTGCTTCGTCGAGCTTAAGACGTTAAACAAGCGCTTCTCGGGAGGCAACCCGAGTGTTTTTCATGTCTTTTCTTCTTGATTTGATTGCATGATTGTGTGTTTTTGTGGTGTTCAAGGTCCTTGAGTTGTTGTGGTGTCCTTTGTGGTCTCGTCGGCGTTGAAATTCTGAAGTTCGGGGTCCGTTTTGGGTTGATTTGGCGGTGTTTTGGTCGTTTTTCGTCGAAGTGAAAATTTGATTTTGAGCTGAGGGGGTGCACGCCGTGCACCCTTGCACGCCGTGCATGATGCACGCCGTGCACCGTGCACGGTTTGGTGCACGGGCTGTCCAGGAGCTTCAACAAAAATTTTCAGTTCCGGGGTGCACGCCGTGCCCCTTGCACGCCGTGCACCCTGATTTTCACCCTTATTTTTTTCGGTTTGGTTAGTGGTTGCTCGGTTGATACTTGATTTTCTGGTTTGAGTCGTTGTTCGGTTTGGTTTTGGTTCACCCACCCCCCCCCCTTATCCCTTTCCTCGACTCACCCGACCCCCACCCTTTCACTCTCTCTTTCCGAATCCAGCCGCCGACCACCACGCCAGCTCCGGACGCCGCCGCCCGTACCCCAGCCGACTTGCCCGCCGACCGCCAGCCGCCGAAGCTCCTGCCCACCACCACACCAGCCTACTCTCCCGCCGCCGACCACCCCCTGCCAACTCCAATCGACCGCTCCGACACCCCCCAGCCGCCGCCGCCAACTCACCTACCCGTCCGCCCGCCACTCCTGCCCAGCCGCCAATCAGCCGCCCGTACGCCAGCCACCCGCCCAGTCCCATCCGCCTGCCCGCCGCCAGCTTCCACTCGCCCCGCCATCTCTTTCCCTCAACCCAGCCGCCGCCGCCGACTGCCTGCCCAATCCACCAGGTTTTCTGTCTTTTCTTTTGGGTTCATTGCTTCAGCTGGCAGATTGGTGTTCATGTTTGGGTTGGCTAAGTGCTTTGACTCATGTTGGGGTTAATTCCTTGCTGTGTGGATTTTGTAAATGGTGGGAATTTTGTGGTTCTTTTCCTAATGGTGTTTGGGTGCGGTTTGTTTGCTGAATGAGCAGATTGGGTAGGGGGTTTTGTTGTTTGCTTATGCATTTTTGGTTGGTTTGCTTGCTAATGAGGGTGCTACCATTTTGTTGCTTGGACATTAGTGGTGTGAGTGTTGCTTGATGGACTAAATGGTGGCAGTTGGTGATATGTTGGTAGGCTTGGCATGTGACTTGATGAGCTGTTGGTGTTGTTGTTTTGTTTAGTGGGAGTGTGTGTTAATGTGCAGGTGTTTGAGTGTTGGCGTGTTTGAGCTATGGAGTTCTGTGGGGTTGATCATGTTGGCTTTTGTCTATGCCTTTTGTCTTGCTCTGTTTCAGTATGGTCTATGGTTTGATTTGCCAGTTCTGAATTCAGGGGCTGAATTCGATTCTTTGTGTGAGGAGGGGTGTGGTTAATCACCACTCGTTAATTTATTTTTGTACATTCCTCCTTACATTGCGTGGACTTAGGCTTATATGTTCTTGATTCGTGTTTTTGATCCATGATGCATGCCTTTTGCTTAGCTGTGGATTTCAATGATTTGATTTTTGCTAGCATAAGTTGTTGCACTTGAACGTGATGATCTTGAATCGTGCTCGATATTGTGCTCAATGTTTTGATCATGTGTTATGATTCGGCGCCTCGATAGGATTTGTGTCAGGGGTGTGCCCTTCTTGTTGAATCTTTGTTTGCACTTCTTTTGCAGGATGCCTCCTAAGGGTAAATCAGCTTCTTCATCCTCCGCCCCTAAGCGATCCAAGACCCCAGCTTCCAAGAAGCGGAAGGGACAGACTGGGGAGTCTTCTGCTCCTCCACCACGGTCGCCTTCGCCGCCTCCAGCTCCTCGTGGCGTCGACCCTCCTGAATCAGTGGTTCAGAGGATCTTCGACTTCGACCCCAGAGATCGGGCTTACAGTCGCTATCAGGTTATGGCGAGATGGCCCGTGGCGAGGCAGGGTAGATTTGATTTTGAGGGGTTGCAGAGCCATGATGGATGGTTGGATGCTTTGAAGACTTTTGCTGATAGAGCCGGTATTTGGCCGCTCTTGGAGGTTGACGAAAGGGCGTATGAGTGGCCTACGAAGGAGTTCTTAAGCACTCTCACCGTGGAGTGTCACGAGACCACTAGTGAGGTTTGTGTGCGCTTTAGGCTCGGCGGGATGGCGCGTGTGTGCTCCATTGACGAGTTTGGATACCGCCTTGGGTTCTATGAGTGGGCGGAGGTTCAAAGTGGCGAGCTCTCTGGGTTGGCTCTCATCTCTTCTCTTGTGGGGGACGCCAAGTGTGCATTCTTCAAGGAAATTGCACCGAGGGCTAGAGGTTATTCAGCTCGCTCATCCAAGGTCACCGAAGTGAATCGGCCTATGCTGAAGCTCCTCCATCACTTCTTCCGGCACTCCATCACCCACAGGAAGTCATCCTCCTCTCCAGGTGTAGTCTCAGTCAGAGATTTGTTTCTCTTTTATTGTTTGGAGAGGGGCATCAAGCTGCATCTAGGTGATTTAGTGCTAGGAGCTCTCCTTCAGATGCAAGCTAATGACACTGCTGGTGTTCTGCTGGGAGGAGGATTTGTGACCAGGTTGGTGCGTGGGTATGAGTGCCTTGATGCTTTTGGTCCTGCTCCAGCATTTGTCGAGCCTCGACCAGTTCTCTTGCGGATTATCCTACCTACAGCTCAGATCACAGACCTTCTGGTTCCGACTTGTCGGATCTCAGATGATGACAGTGATGAGGAGGATGAAGAGATCGACCCTACTACACTTCATGAGCTTATCTCGGGGATGGGTCGCCTCACCACCGTAGTGGAGGATATGCGTGCGGGACAGAGGAGAGACAGTGCAGCGATACAGGATCTTAACAGGAGAGTTCAGGACCTCGAGGCGTACAACGCTAGGGACTTTGAGAGCCAGCAGTTCTATGGACAGCAGCTTGCTCAGGTGCATGAGGTTCAGCAGTTTCAGGGTATCCAGCTTACTCAGATTCAGCATTCTCAGTACTGGCAGCAGCATCAGTCCTACTACTACCAGGAGAGCTTCCACTCTGAGTCCGGCCCCTCCAGCACTTGGGTAGTCTTTCCACCGCCTCCCCCGTTTGACGGCTACCATCCTTGGTCCCAGTGGCCTGGGCACCCACGACCACCACCCCACTGAGAGCTGCAGGATCACTCACCACTTCTCAGGATTTTGGATTTTTCCTTTCTTTTCTTTCTGTTTATGACTGCATGTTTTGTGTGTTTGACTTCTGATTTTCTCTTTTCATTATGGCATTGAACTTGTCTTGTTGTTGGATCACACATCTCATCTGTACTCTCATCTTGTCGACTATGGGTTGTGTTTGAGTGGTGTGCCCTCCCTTGTTTTATACAGGTACCCTGATTCAGGTCCTCGTCCTGAGCAGGTTACTTGACCCGGGATTCCATCTCCGGCTTCCTTTCTTCACCGCGCGGTATATTCGTTCCACCTTATCCTCTCTCTCTCTTGATCATTGAGGACAATGCTCATGTTAGTCGTAGGGGAGTTTGAGTTTTGGTGTGATTATTTGTCGGTAGAAGTCTAAAGCTATGATCTGATGTGTTGCATGATCTTAATTGAATGTCGAATTCCTCTATTGTAGAATCGTTCGGTTCTTGACGTTTAGTGTTTAATTGACTTCAAGCCTTCACAATGATGTTTAGATTGTTCCACTTAGAACCTATAACCAGCATGTTAGCACTAATATCAAATGAGTCTGGGCCAGAACTGAGATCTTATCACTCTTGTATGTTGGTTGATTGGTTGGATACGTGTTTTTATACCACTCGATAACACCGGTCTAGGATGATGAAGGCAATCAGAATTTCTTCCCCTCTTCCATGTTTTTCATTCTCTTTTTGATCTTTCGTGATTGTGGCTTGAGACTAGACGGAATCCAATTCGAAATCTTGTACGGAAGTTGTTAAGGGGCTAAGGATCAAGTGGCTAAGTTGTGAAAAAAAAAAAAATATGCTCAAAAGAAAAGCTAGGCAAGCTCGGCACCTAAGTGAAGTGTCGGGTTGAGCACTAAGCAAAAGGGCAAAGGCTGTGAGCTAGGCAGGTTCAACACCTAAGTGAAGTGTTGAATCGAGCACTAGTATGCAGTAAGAAAAAAAAAGAAAAGAAAAGAAAGAAAAAAAAGAGTTCTCAAATGTAGCCCTTGATCCTAGCCAGAGTTGTAAAGTGCGGATCTAGAAGCGGATGAAGTCGAGTCGATAGCCACATTCACGACTCACGATCCATGTTCCGATTTCAAGTCCTTTTGATTAGAGTCGGTGTTGTCGTGGTCGGTTTTGCTGTGTCCCAATCAACCACTACTTGAAGTGTGCAGAAATTAGTGAGGTTTAGACTTGTTTGGTTGATGTTCTTGCATGTGTAGGTTTAGTTTGTTCGTGGAACAGTTTAAGCTAAATTGTGATTGCTCGAATCTCAATGGACCGAACTTGTCATTTGTGAACTTGGATGTTTTCTAATTCATTTGCTTGAGGACAAGCAAAGCTTAGTCGTAGGGGAATTTGATGAGACTTTAATCAGTGCATTTTAAGCTTATGAATGACCTATGATATGCCCGTATTTATTCGCGAAATGACATGATTTATATGCGTTTATTGAATTTTTGTGCTAAGTGTCATTTTGTTGTCCGGTTGCCACTTTGGAGCCAAAATTCGTGGGCTATTGGAGCTGCTCTGTGCATTTTCAGGTTCTGGCTTCAAAGTACGGATAACAAGGAGCGCATAGGAGCAAACGGGAGGTCATTTGGAGGCCGGACGAGGGAGATGTGAGCCTTGCAAGATCGGGTCTTCTGCAGAGTGCAGGGGGTGCACGCCGTGCAGATGTGCACGCCGTGCAGGGGTGCACGCCGTGCACTATGCACGCCGTGCAGGGGTGCACGCCGTGCACTGTCCCCTGCACTATAAATACTCTTGATTTTGGCCATTTTGGGCAATTCTATGCTATCTCTTGAACCCCAAATACATTTCCACGAACCCTCAAACCCTAGAGCACGTTTTTGGAGCAATTTGAAGCCATTGGAGCTAGGATTGAAGCCAACAAACCTTGGGAGAAGTGCTTACAAGTGGAGAAGTGAAGATCATCTCAAGGATTCATCCATGGTGTTCTTGGTGACCATTCTTCCTTTTCTCTCTTTACTCCCTTGGCCATGTGTGGCTGATTTTCTAGGGTTCATCTTAGATGGGTAGATTAGTTGTGCTATGATAGGGAGATGATTGTATAGAACTTGCCATGATTGATCTTGGTTGTATGAGGATGATTCCTAGACTTGTTCTTAATGCCATTTTTTGCCATGTTTGCTTAATTTGGTCCATTCATTGTAATTTGATGCATGAGAGTGCTTGAATTGCATAGATTGTAGGTCTAGGGATTGAAGTGAGTGTGTTCTAAGAGATTAGATCATCTTATTTCAACCATTTTCACTTGATTTCTCTCTTGGGCATTTTATCGAACACTTGGTGTGCATGTGGAATTTCATTCAATTGAGTTTGAAAGGGCTTTTTGGGTGAATCTCTTAGTGTTAGGGCATTGATATGAGAGTGTTGTGCCTAGCCTTGTGGTCATAGAGTCTTAAGAGAGGGTCTTGTGTCTTGGCATTTCATCAAACACTTAGAATGCATCCTTTTTTTCACTTAGTTTGAGAGCGAGAGCCTAAATTGAGTGGTATTGGGATAGGGATTAGGTGCTACGAGAGTGCATCGAGTCTAAAAAAGTGAAATGCATGGTCATCCGAGTGCAAACTCGATCTTGATTGACTTGTTTGTTCAATTAGTCATCTTGAGCATGATGAAACTACCCACCAAGAGAGCCCCTTTGTCTTTGACTTGCACCTCATTATTCTTTCTTTCTTCCTTTTAGTTGCCTTTAAGTTTTTAAAGTCTTTTTCAAATCAAAACTCCTTTCAAATGAATAGACCGTCTACGAGGAATGTGAGTAGAGGCCATTGAGAGAACCCCGAGGAATACGACCTTGGTAAACCCGATTTTATCAAGTTTATCAGCCGCCGCTGCCATTTCCCAGCCCGACATTAAAGGGGCGCCGGCTTTCCTAAACCGGCCCGCGCGTGAGCATCAAGCCCGACCGGATCCGCCGGATCTGCCGGTTTAGGGTTTTTGCATGTTTTATTTGTTTTATTCCTTTTTAAGTGTTGGACTCGGATTTCTCTTGTTTAATTAGGAATATTTAAGTCCTTTTAGTATTCTAAATAGGACTCTAGGTTAATATTTTATTATTTTCGAGTTTTAGCCTAAGTAGGAAGCCGCGGGGATGTCCCGGTTCCTCTAGTATAAATAAGAGGCTTGGGCCTCATTGTAAACTCAACCTTTTTGCCAATCAAATATAATTCAGAACTTTGTTCTTAAATCCTTTAATTCTTTGCTCGTGCATAACTTAGGGACGGTGTTATCAACAGAAATATCCCCCTTCTGTCGTGGAGCCATTCTACAGGACACTTAGAGTTCCCGGTTAATTGCAACCGGCGGGTCCAAGTACTATTCCGCCCCGGTGCCGACGGTGAGCTCAAGCTAAGGTTCAAGACTAGCGGTGGTTCAGGTCGTCTACTGATGACACTTGATTTGACGTGATTATCAGCCTCATTTAAGCGACATTTCTTTGCTTAAGACATGGTTTTTAGGGTAGAATAGCGAATATTCAACCAATTGCCCTATCTCGTGCCATCTGTGTTACTTTGGCCCGTTTCGGGTCTATTTGATGGTTTTCTAATGTTTTTATGTTAGCACAGGTTTTTTCCGTCAAATAAAGTAGCCATGGTCATGTCTAAGGCGTTGGAACCTCGAGGAATTGCACCGGAATCGATCAAAGGAGCCAATCAAGTTCAGAAAATTCCTGCCCAATTTACAAAGGAATTTTCGCCGAAAATACCCGAGTATTTTCGGCGAAAATATCAGCACAAATCAACTAAGGCCAACTGAAGGAAGTTTTCGGCCGAAGCGAAAATTACAGGAGAATTCAGCCAAAGGACCGTCCATTTACACGATTATTTTCGGCGAAAATAATAAGGTATTTTCGGCGAAAATAATAGAAGAAATCCGGCTGAATTAGGGTTAAGTATAAATACTTAACCGGCGGCCCAAATCAAGGGGGACCTCATAACATACTTTCATAATCACAATTCCAAGAATTCTCTGAAGTTCTGGAGCGAAGAGTTAGAGTTCGGAGAGCCGGAAAGAGATCGTGACGCCATCCCTTCCACCTCGGAGACTCGGAGCTAGGATTGCGGTTTACCGAAGATCGAAGTCTGTTAGAGTCGTCTTAATTAGGTTTTTCAGATTCTATTCTGTTCTTCCTTTGGATGATGAACTCTTTCTTTGTTTTTGATTCTTTTGTGATAAACATGAGTAGCTAAACTCGTTAGAGCTTAGACTAGATGAACCCTAAGTGACCCAGGGCTTTAAAGCGGTCACAGATCGGCGGTGATTAGATTCGAAGTTCAATCAGTTTCTCTTTCATGTTTGATTTGTTCTTCATTGTTCATGTTTCTTGTCTGGATTGATCACCTAGATTAGATTCTTGTTAAGCTAAGGATAGAAGCGAACGCTCGCCTTACTTTAGAACATCGAATTGAACAATTGACCTTATAATTGGAGCGTGCCTTTCGTAGGAACCGGTTAGGGTTAATCCACTGCAAGAGTAACTCATAAATCGTTAGTATTGCACCAGTTAAGTTAAGTCGTTGCGAGAATCGACCGTACTCGGGCGGCTAATTAATTTTGGTAGTTAGAACGGATAGAGCGAACGTTCGCCGGTCTTAAACCTAAGGGTAAGGAGTTATGGTGGTGTCTTTTGATTGAATGAGAATCGAAATTCGCTGATCTGTTGATTGCCAATGCTCTGGGGAACGAAGGGGGATTCGTAGTCTAAGTTCGTCTGTCATCTTTGTTTTCAACCCTAATTTCCAATCTGCTGATGACACTCGATTTGACGTGATCATCAGCCTCATTTAATCGACATTTCTTTGCTTAAGACATGGTTTTTAGGGTAGAATAACGAATATTCAATCGATTGCCCTATCTCGTGCCATTTGTGTTACCTTGGCCCGTTTCGGGTCTATTTGATGGTTTTCTAGTGTTTTTGTGTTAACACAGGTTTTTGCCATCAAATAGTGTAGCCATGGACGTGTCTAAGGCGTAGGAACCTCGAGGAATCAAACCGGAATCGATCAAAGGAGCCAATCAAGTCAAACCAAAAATCTGCCATTCACACTACCAGTTTCGGCGAAACCAGGCCTCCATATTCGGCGAAACCAGCAGTTCAAATCAACTGATGCCAAGAGAAGGATGGTTTCGGCGAAACCAATCAACTGCTCGGACCGAAAACATTGAACAGCCGGCGGAGCCCTGAACTCAAAGCCAGTTTTGTCGAAAACTAGCCCTATGGTTTCGGCGAAAACATCAGCTCAGCCCGGCCCAACTAGGGTTAAGTATTTATACTTAATCCGGCGGCCCGAGGGAAGACAATTTCATAATTTACAAACACACAACTTTTCGAGATCAGAATTCTCTGAAGTTCTGGAGCGAAGAGTTGGAGTTCGAAGAGCCGGATAGAGATCGTGACGCCATCCCTTCCATCTCGGAGAACCGGAGCTAGGAGTGCAACTTACCGAAGATCGGAGTCTGTCATAGTCGTCTGAATTAGGTTTTTCAGATCCTTTTCTATTCTTCCTTTGAATGATGAACTCCTTCCTTGCCTTTGTTTCTTTTGTAATGATCATGAGTAGCTAAACTCGTTAGAACTTAGACTAGATGAACCCTAAGTGACCCAGGGCTTTAAAGCGGTCACGGATCGGCGGTGATTAGATTTGAAATTCAATCAGTTCTTTTTCATGTTTGATTCGTTCTTCATTGTTCATGTTTCTTGTCTGGATTGATCACCCAGATTAAATTCTTGTTAAGCTAACGATAGAAGCGAACGCTCGCCTTACTTTAGAACATCGAATTAAACAATTAACCTTATAATTGGAGTGTGCCTTTCGTAGGAACCGGTTAGGGTTAATTCACTGCAAGAGTAACTCATTAATCACTAGTAATTACACCAATTAATTAAGTCGTTGCGAGAGGCGACCGTACCCGGGCGGCTAGTTAATCTTGGTAGTTAGAACGGATAGAGCGAACGTTCGCCGGTCTTAAACCTAAGGGTAAGGAGTTATGGTGGTGTCTTAGTAATTGATTGAATAAGAATCGAAATCCGCTGATCTGTTGATTGCCAATGCTCTGGGGAACGAAGGGGGATTCAAAGTCTAAGTTCGTCTGTCATTCTTGTTTCCAAACCCTATTTGTCAATCTGCTTTAGTTTAATCTTTTTAATTTTTCTGCATTCCTTAGAATTAGAAGTCGTGGAACTCACACCACGCACAACGTGTTTTTCCTTGAATAATTTGTTAGTTTTGAAGTAGCCAATCATTCGAAGGCCCGTGGAATACGATCTATCCTAGCTCTTGAGCTTGATAGTTATTTGATTAAACCTGCTCAGCACAACGACGGTTCATCAAATTGGCGCCGTTGCCGGGACTTCTTTTGATTGTTGAAAGAAGATCTGGCAATTTATTCTTCTACTTTCCATCTTTCATTTTTCCATCCACTTCGATTTTACACTGGTTTTATTTGTCTTTGTTATCTGTAGGTTTACAGGTGTATGCCTCACCGTCCTTGGACTCGCTCTCAGACCGAACAGGCTAAGATTGCAGGAAATCCAAGCAGTTCTGCTACACCTCTACGATCACAGATTCTGAAGGAAGGCAGATCCAATCCATTCATCACTCCGATCAAGATCGAGGAACCGAAGGAGAGTTCCTCATCTCCGTCTTCATCCGCTTCATACACCGAGTCACTTTCACCCCCTCCATCTCCCACCATGACCGATAGATTACCACCAAACGGCGATCAACCGCCGCCACCCCCACCTGCACAGAAGAGTCTAGCAGACTATAACAAGCCGAGCGCGATAGCGTTCGATCTGCCATTGCCGTTCCGCGCATTGAAGGAGATCCTGACTATGAGATCAAGATTCCATTCTTGACCATGATCTCTAGGGATTTACAGTTTGAAGGCAGGCCCCTGGACAACCCGTGCACTCATCTTGCAGACTTCCTTGATCTCTGCAAAACTTTTAAAAACGGAAACCTCGACAAAAACACTCTTTATCTAAGAGCTTTCCCGTTCTCTTTGAAAGGCGCTGCTAAGAGGTGGCTTACTGGCAAACCACCTGGCTACTACACTAACTGGGATACTCTGGCTCAGGACTTTGTTGAAGAATACTTCCCTCCGGCCAGAACAACCACCATCAAGGACAACATCGCCAGATTCTCCCAGAAAGAAGGAGAAAGTTTATATGATACTTGGAATCGATTCCAAGAACTTCTCTACACCTGCCCTCATCATGGATTCGAGCAGAGGCAGTTAGCTGAAATCTTCTCTCGAGGACTTCGAGAAGAATCTGCCAAGTGGGTTAATTCTCTAGCTGAAGGGGATTGCACTACACTCACTCCTGAAGCTGCTCTTCTGCACTTCGCAAACTGTGCCTCCAAGTCAAGGAACTGGGAGCGACAATATGAAGGATCGAGGAGCAAGCTAGATTTTGAAGCAGCTATCAAGGCAGAGGTAGAGAAGCATTTGAAGAAGTCTACCACACCAATCAAGCCACCGACAGCTTCTGTCTATGTTGCCGATTGCGAGTGGTGTGGAGCTTGCTCCATAACGGAGGCCGTTGTCAGAATTTTGGTAAGGCAGAAGTCTGGTCTGCCGAAGAGGTAAATTTCATCCAACAAGGCTTCGTTAATAATCAGAATGGTTATGCCGGTTATCTTAACTTCAGACAGCAAGGGAACTATCACGACAGACCTCCCTATAATGCTGGCGCCAATCACAACCAAACCAGAATAACCGCCCGGCTGGTCAAGTTCAGGATCAGAAGCCTAACCATCCGCCGGCGGGTGTCTACCAGCCGCCGCATCGCAATCTGGGTAATTATGGAACTGCTCCTGGCAATCGCCAGAATCAATATCTTAACAATACCTATCCAGGACAGCAGCATCAAAGAGATAATAATGTCAGTGACCTGGATAAGAAGCTCAGCCAGATCATCACAAGACTCGATGATCATGACAGTCAGTTCAAGGCTCAAGCTCTTCTCAATCAAGAACAGATAGCATCTGGACAAAGAATTGAGCAAGTCGTGAACAACATCTCGAGCATGCTAGCATCTGGTCGACCATTTGGCCAGCTTCCAAGCCAGACAGAGCCAAACCCGAGAAAAGAATAGGCTAAAATGGTAACTGCTTGAAAACTTCCAAACTTAATTGCTGATGCTTATTCTGTTTTACGCAGGATCGCTGAAACTCCGGAAGAAGAGGAAGAAGAAGAACAGAAACCGGCGCCTAAGGAGGATCCTCCTCTTGCACCGTACGTCGTGAAACCTCCCTTTCCTAGAGCACTGCTGCCAAACGCAAGGATCGAGACTGGCATGAAGGGGAACAAGGAAGGATATCCTGACATTCGTATTAAGAAACCTGTCTCTCCATATCCAGCTAAGTTATCTGATCATGGTTCTTTTACTTTGCCTTTGGTCATCAATGATGTTGAAATTGAACGTTGCTTAGTTGATCTAGGAGCATCTGTTAATGTCATGCCTGTGAGTCTATATGAAAAGTTAAACCTAGGGGAACTTGAACCGCCCAGTATGCAACTCGTCTTTGCTGACAGATCGCTTAAAACCCCTAAGGGAGAAATTAAAGACGTTGTCACTAAATGTGGTCCGTTCACGTTCTTAGCTGACTATGTGATTATGGATACTAGTACAAATGACGCTACTATTCTCATAGGTCAACCTTTCATGGCTACTACTGGAATGAATATTAACATTCCTAATGGTTCTTTGACTTTAAGAGTTGGTAAAGAAACGAAAACGTTCCGTCTTAAAGACGGCATGAAATATGACTCTAGGAATGAAGAATCTCACTGCCTTGCTGTTGAAACTGTGGGGTTGACTCCGGTCAACTCCGTTACTAATGCTTCTTCCAGTGTCTCTAGATCAGTTGTTGATACAGGTATTAAACAGGTTATAAAGAAGAAGCCAGAAGCTTCAGCCAAAAGCCGCCTAAGAAGAAGAAGGAACTGCAAGCCTCTTTTACCCCACCGAGCAGACCTCGAGGAAAGAACAAGAAGACGAAGACCCAAATGGTTTGGAGACCAAAAATTCCACCATCTTCCACCGAGCCAGCTGCAACACCATTTCGTTCCGAGAAACCGGCGCCGGAACAAGTATGGAGGGAGAAGCCGAAAGCATCTCCTAAGGAAGTACTAACGATCACCGATCCTGGTGATAACAAGCCGAAGAAGAAAGAAAAAGAGAAACCGACAGTCCTCATTCCTTCCATCGTCACACTAAAGAAGGATGACCTCTCGAGAGAGCTGTTCGGACCATTCAAGTTCGTTGATCATCTTCCCGACGGACGTACCAAGCTGTTGCATGCGAACGGGAAGAAATTCACGTTTACCGGAGAAGTCCCGAAGCTGTACTTTATGAACTCCGACGCTAGCGTGAAGGAGAATCTAAGTTGGGATGTCTCCTAATACCGTCCAGGCATTGTCCAGCTCAAGGACGTTAATAAAAGAACGCTTCGTGGGAGGCAACCCACGGCTGGAGTCAGTTTTGTTTTGTTTCAACCTTGGTCTTTTAGAGTCGGTTCGGGAGAGCCAAAAGTATCAGTTTTTTTGATTTATTATTTTTCGTGTAGAGTTTGCATGTCATAGAGTCAGTCGCAAGTTGATTGAGGTCGTTCTGATTTTTCTGGATTTAACTGTGATTTTCTGAAGTTGGCCTGATTTACGAAAATATTTTAACCCCGAACAGTTCAAAATTTTCGGCGAAACCACCCTTGTTTTCGGCGAAACCGATCTTCAAATTTCGAACCTGTTCTCCTGTTCCTCATTTTTGGTTCAAAAATTTTCTGATTTCGGCGAAACCATCCCAACTAAAATTTTCGGCGAAACTGAGCTTCCATTTTCGGCGAAACCGCCTGTTCAAATCGGTCAATCCATTTTAACTAGTAGTTTCGGCGAAACCACCCCCTACTTTCACCGAAACTGATTTGCAAAATCACTTAATTTATCCTTTAAAATTTCGGACCACCCCCTCTCTCATCCATTCTCTTATTTTCGCGCAGCCTACCCGAAACCCCCTCTCCTTTTGAAATCGCCGAACGCCCCACTTTCAACACCCGCCATCGCCGCCGTTTCACTCGCCGCCGCCATCGCCGACCGCCGCCGCACCTCTCCCCTCCTCATTCCGATCCCAACAAGCCCTAGAACGTTTGAATCGGAGCTTTGCAGCTCCAGTTCTCCGAAACCCCAGTTTTCAAGTTTTTCACCAATTCCTCTCAACCCGTTCAGTTTTTGCTTCCATGGCTTCAAGGTCAGTTGTATAATTTTTCAATACGAATCTTTTGGCATGTAGATTGCTGAATTTCGTCGGGGTTGACTTTCGGTTGACTTTTCGGTTTGCCTCATTTTGCGTGCCGACTGTTTCGTGTGAACTAGGATTGACTGAACTTATAGAACTGTTCTAGGATGCTTAGGGAGTTCCGTGCTTAATCTCCATATCATTTGGTCGTGTGTTGCTATGCATACGATTAATTTCTTGTTATGTTGACTTTTGTGAGAAATGTCGATTTGACTTTGAACTGTGTTGATCATTTGGCTGCCCCAAGTGTCCATTCTCGTTCATATTATCGTGCTTACCAATTGAAATAATATTTTACCGTCATTCTCCGAGTTGTGACAGTCTTGCCATGATTAGGGTTCAATATGACTTAATGTTGACTTTCTAAATGTCGGTTTGACTTTTTGAACTCTGATTGCGCTTACCTGATTATAGTTGTTCTTAAGACATGTGTTCTATTGTCGATGGATACCGGTTACCTTGCTTTACTTAACCCACTTAGTTTCCCTCATTTCCTTGTGAAATTGAGTTTTTCTACTAAGTGTGGGGTAGGATCTTCGTTGACTAATCTGGTTTCACTTCTGGTTTTAGGAACACTTTTGAGCGCAGGACTAAGGCACGCCTTGATGGCACCTCGAGCTCAGGAGCTGCCGCTCCCATCACACCCGCCATTTTGGGTCCTCCACCTGCACTCCCTCGCCATGCTGGATACCATCCCACCATCGCCCGTCTACTGGACTTCTACTTTGGGAACTTCCAGAAGATCGAACACATCCGTGGAGCTGACGTGCGTCCTTTATCCATGGAGTCACTCCAGGAGCATGACGAGGATTCCTACCAGAACGTGCATGACGCCCTAGCACCGGCCGGTCTCCTAGAGCTGACCACCATAGCCGCCGAGTTCCCAGACATTGCTCTCCAGGAGTTCTGGGCGACATTTGACTTGGACGAGCATAAGAGGAGACGGGGCCAGAAGGTGATCACCTTCTTTCTTGGTGGGGTGTACAGGCAGCTCACCTACGATGAGTTTGCCGCTCATCTGGGCATCCCCTACGAGCACTATCACGATCACCACCTCGGCTGGGGCGATGATGATGACGACGAGGAGTTACACGCCCTCTGGAGCCACATGACAGGCGTGCCTGGCGATCGCCTCGGGAAGAACAACTCAGTTAAGTCTCTCTCTCACCCGCTCTATAAGTTTATTCATATGGTTTGGCGGAGGTCACTTTTATATGTCAGAGACAAGGATCGCCACCATATCCTTAAGGAGGAGCTCGTGCTTCACCGAGCCATCCGAGAGAGCTACCCTCTCCACCCCGGCTGGGTGCTCGCTCACATCTTCAGCCAGCGGACCAAGAGGAAGAAGCTACCACGCAAACTCTTGGGAGGCAACTTCATAGGTCAGCTCATCCTCTCCTTCGGCATCAGCCATGAATATGGCCCTAACATTCCACGACACCCAATTATGACCGTTGGAGGAGACTTGGCGGTCGAGTACGACTTAGAACTCAACCTCAGTCCCCATGTAGCAGCAGATCCTCCACTCCAACCTGTGGTCGAGTCGGAGGACGAAGATGATGCTGGGGAGCAGCAGGCAGCCGCCGCCTGAGTTTCAAGATTATATACCCTCGCCACACCATCAGGCAGGGTACATCCACCAGTCGCCGCCGCGCATTCCAGATCCATTTCCGGCGCATACTCACCAGCCGCAACACCACCCCACGGAGATTGGTGAGCTGTACGAGCGACTGCAGGAATGGCGCATCACCGACAACGCCACTCAAGAGGCGCGGTGGACTATTCTGCAGCAACATATGCACCGAGCCGACCGGCGTTATGAGCGACAGCTGGAGTGGCAGCGACAGCTCGGCGATCACTTCCACTTCCCCCACCCTAACACCTCTGACCAGTGATGATCAGGTGGTGTCCTTTTCCTTCTCCTTTTCTTTTTATTTATTCTTTTCGGACTTCGGTCCAACTTTTTTTTTCTTCTGTGTGGATCCGGGGCACTTGTCCCGGTTTCCTTTTTTATGTTTCATTTGTTTTTGTTTTGTAGGTAGTTGGGAGACTCCCTTTGCTTCAGGTTCTGTTACATACTCTGTTGGGTGGTTAAAATCGCCTTCGTTTATTAATCGATTAAATGTCGTACACGATTTTTAGATCTGGCACTTGCAAACGATCTATTGTTTGTCTCACTTCACAATCGATGGCCATCAAAATTGTGGTTAAAATTTCATAATAAATCTTAAAACTGACAATATCGGTAAATTTTTAACGAATTTTAAAATCACACTTGTTTTTAGTTGATTGCATGAAAAACCAATCACGAAAATTTGTGACTTTTGATAGTTTTAGAACTGCATTTAATTTTTTTGGTTTCTATTAAAATGAGTAGAATCAAACCACTCAGCCCAAAATAACGAGCTGAAACCCTAATTAGTATGCTATAGCCACCTTATGATAAAATCCACTGGTTTGGCCTTGACTTCCTGTTCTTTCGGTTCAATAACGTTACAGCCTTCCATTTCTTGTCATTCCCCCATTATCCCCTGTTTGTAGTTCTTTACCGCCAGTCTTTGGTAACCTGCCTATAGCCATTAACGGTGGTCTTACTGTTGGTCCGACGTTACCCCTTCACAACTTTAAGCGCACAAAAAATAGTAAGAAGAGCAACTTCGAGAGAAGTGTCACAGTTCGATTTATTCTCGTTCTTCCCCTACAATCAGTCGAGAAAGTTGAAGAAAATTCCAAAATAAGGAGGTGTGAGGTTCATGCACGTTTCTTCCCTTTTGTTCTGAAGCAGTTGTTCGGAGTTGTCGAATCACCTGCACCAACATCACCATTATTCCATTCCTCCTTGCTACCCGAGTGTGAATTCACGGTCCTAGCAGAAGTCCTTCTTGCTAAATTTTTCTGTCAAGGCGTGAGACTGGTCTACACCTTGCATTCGTAACACAAATGATCAGCAGCATGAACACTCCTTTAACACTGTTGAGTGAGCGTTCAATTGTTAAATTATCTGTGTAAGTTAGTTTACTCAGTTCAATTGACATGATTGTTGTAATTACCTTGTCTGTGCAGTTGATTAGTGCGGACAGGGTTGGTACATTGATATTAGCTTTTCTAGGATTTGTCAATAATTCTTGTGTGATGGAGCTGCCTTATGTCTTTCATTTATGCATCTTAATCAGTTGCCAGGAAAGAAAAGCTTGAAGTGGGTAGATCCCATTTGGGATAGTATGCACATCTTGTTAACATGTTTTTGGTGATTCGAATACAACACCATGTGCATTTGTGTTCCCTGGCGTTTGGTCTTGGTGGCATGTTTTGTTTAAACAGTTTTTGCCGCAAATACGTACAGGACTGTAAGGGTAGGAGCCGAGGATAAAGGTGATAAAGGGGAATGTAAGGAAATCAAATAGTTTAGGAAACGTCCTTCGGAGATTCAATATGATGAAGAGAAGGAGGCACGAAAAATAATTGCTCACCGAGGAGCATTGTAACTCGCAGCTCTGACCAAAGCGTTTCGAAGAAACTATATGGTTTCCATCTCTCAGGCCAAGCTGGTTCAAGTAGTATTCTCTCTACTGTGCCCAAACAACATATAACCACATTTTGAGAAAGAATCTTAGTTAGGAGCGAAGAGTTAGTTGAATGGCCGTACTTAGAGACGTGTACAGCCATTTCCATCTCGGATAACGGAGCTGGAGTACTATACGAAGATCGAGCTCTGTCAGAGGTCATGAATTAGGTTTTAGACCATTTCTGTTTCCTTTGAATTAGGAACTACTTCTTGCTATGTACATTTGTAAGAAGTGATATCTAAACTCTAGAATTCAGATAATGAACTCCTAAAGTTGACCAGGCTTAACGGTCAGATGGCGTGATCAGATCGAAATCAATCAGTTTCATTTTCATGTTTATCGTTCTTATTGTTATGTATTCATTGTTTTGGATAATCACCTAATATTCCAAGAATAAACGAAGGGTGTTCTAGATGAATCTTAACTATAAGTTGGAGTGAGTTTGTAGGAAACCGTTAGTTAATTCATACAAGATAACTCTATCACTGTATTACATAAAGTCGTGAGAGCAAGTACCTGTGGAGAAAAGGCAACACCTCTTTTGGACTCCTTGTGCGGCTCATTGCTTGGATTTAATGTTGGAAGATTTAGAGAAGAAATTGCCCATTCATAAGACAACCATTGCTAAGGGAAGAAAGATAACCAACTATATTTATGGAAGGGCAATGCTTATTTCTATGCTTAAAGACTTCACTAAGGGAGGAGAGTTAATTAGGCCTGCTCTTACAAGATTTGCAACTGCCTATTTAACTCTAGGTTGCCTGAGCGAACACAAGGGTGATTTGATGAGTATGTTCTCCTCGGAAACATGGAGGAAAAGCACATTTTCTAGCACTCGAGAAGGGAAAAGGATTCAAGGAATCGCACTAGATAGCAGATTTTGGACTAGTGTGCTGACATGCCTTCGTGCTGCTATGCCTCTTATGAAAGTTCTTCGCTTAGTTGATTCAGATGAGTTTCCATCGATGCCTTTTTTGTACTTGGAGTTGAACCAAGCCATGGAGAAGATCAAAAGTAACTTTAGCAACATTGAGAAGAGGTAACCATTTCTTAGTTCCTTACCTTTAGTTGTTTAACTTGTTAGACATGAAACTTGTATTGAACATCATTGAGTGTTGTTTAACTTGTTAGACATGATAACTTGCTAGACATAATATATTGAATGTTGTTAACTTGTTATTTCAGTTAAAATAGTTGCATAATTGCAGATATAAGCCTGTATTGAACATCATTGAGAAGAGGTGGAATGATCAAATGAGCCGTCCTTTGCACTATGCTGCTTATTGGCTAAATCCAAAGGTCCATTTCGGTGCAAATTTTGACCCTAATGAAAGGAAGCTGAAAGTGGGTTTATATGATTGTGTGGAAAGATTATCCAAAGATAGAGATGAGAGTCTTACATTAATGCAGCAGTTGGACACATTTCATCATGCAAGAGGTATGTTCTCTTCATATGGGTCTATGCAATTGTTGGATAGAAAGCATCCAGCTGATTGGTGGTCCTCCTTTGGTGATGACGTTCCCGAGCTTCAAAAATTTGTTGTTCGAATCCTGAGTTTGACTTGTAGTGCATCTGGATGTGAACGAAATTGGAGTGTGTTTGAGAGGGTAAGATTCTACTTTCTAAAGAATACATATTATACTTCTCCATACTTTTACATTTCTTATGTTTATCATATATATGTGGTATTTCAGGTGCACTCTAAGAAGAGAAACCGCTTGTTGCAAAAGAAGATGAATGACATTGTGTATGTGATGTACAACTCAAAGTTGTTGCGAAGACAAGCAAAAGATATTGAACGCGTATTTGATGAAATTGATTCCGATGATGAGTGGCTTGCCGGAGAAGATGGAGAAGTTGAGAATGAGAATGAGAATGAGAATGTCGAGGACTTGATGGGAATAGATAATGAAGCAACTTTTGAGAATGAATCTACTCATGAACAATCTTTTCCGGATGAGGAAGAGGAACAAGTAAGTTATTTCTTTGTATGATTATTTAGAATCTTGTTATTGATATTGTTATTCATGTGTGGTTATATTATTAAATAGAGGTTTGAAGAAGAATTTGTCGCGGATGAGGACGAAGGTGGAGATAGAGGCAACAACGAAGAAGAGATTGGAGATGAGAATGTGTATGATGAAGATGAGGGAGATAAGGAAGATGAGGAAGATGAGGAATTAGATTTTAATGTTGATCCTAAAGATTTGATGTAGTTTGTTGTACTTGTTGTTTTCAAAAGGATTGAGGATTGTAATGAAGTAATAGACTAATAGTGAGTGGTGATCGTGTACTATAAACATGAATGAGGACTTTGTAGTGTAGTGTGGTGATATGGTGTGTTTTGTGCGGTGTGAACGTGTGGTATGGACGTATGGTGTGTGCTTATGAAATATGGAATGTAATGAAGTAGTGAACTATTATGTTTATTAAGATACTTATTTACTTATGCACTTATGCTTATGAAATTAATGTTGGTTGTTTGAGTATTAATTGTTTTAAGAGTGTATAATTTCTAAGTTTATTAACATTTTATGTTTATTTATGAATATTTATATATTTTTTTAGTTGGGACATAAAATCTTACGATTTTACGATTCGATTTTACGATTCCGATTTTACCCAAGTTTTCGATTTTACGTGGAATCGCGATTTTAACTACATTGGTTACACTTACCTCTGCTCTCTGGATCCGTGCTTACCCTCTGAAATCAACCGTCCTCTTCCAGGTTCTTCCATTCCACTCTGGATTCTAGAATTAGTCCTGTGAGGACACGTCCTATTTAAGTGTGGGGTAGGATGCTAGAGAACCTTGCATGAACTTGATTGCCCTTTATTGTGTTTTGTGTGCTCTGATCCATTCAGTCTCTCTAGCATTAGAAGGCTCAGTCTTGATTTTGATGTTAAGTTGTGGTTCAAACTTCATAATGATGCTTAGACTGCTTAACCTAGAACTTGAGAACCAACTTGATCCTTTGATGCTAAATTGCCTGGTCATAACAGAATTTTAAAATCACACTTGTAGTTTGTAGCCTTGATTGCATGAAAAAAGACCGAAATCTGACTAGAAACCAATGGACTTTGATCCATTGCACTAACTTGCAATTTAATTCTTTCTGAGTGGTTTTCTATTTAATTGAATGAGTTAGAATTTGCATGAAACCTACTCGAGACCACACGATGACACGAGTTCTAGAAGGATAGGGGCACCTAGATTCAGCTATAAGCTAGATAGCCTACCTTAATGATAAAATCCACTAGGTTTGGACCCTTGAGCTTGGCCTGTTCTTCGGTTCAATAATACATACAGCCATTCCATTCTTTCATTCCCCATTAATCCCCTGTGGTTGTAGTTCTAGATTGACCGACCGGAAGTCGGTTTGTGGTAACCTGCCTATAGCCATTAACAGTGGTCTTAGCTATCATGTCCAGACGTGAAACCCTCTAGCACTAAAAAAAAATCGGCACAAAAGAAAAAAATAAAGTAAGAAAAGAAGCAAGCTTTAGAAAAAAAATGAAGAAAGAAGAAAATCAGAAAAAGTCAAAGTTTAGTTCAAATAAAAACGTTCTTCTCCTACAAATGAAGAACGAAGTGTAAGAAAAGTTGAAAAGAAAAATGTATGCAAAAGAAAAAAAAATAAGTGCTAGGTTGTTTGAAGGTATCATAGGACGAGCGTTCATCATTCCACAGTGTTTGGTTAGACGTAGAAGCCATAGATTAGATTTGAGGGAAGTTAGTCGAAGCTACACTGCACTAAGCCATCATCATTCATTCCCATCATCCATCTCATTATAAACCAGTAGTGTAGAATTCATTACGGTCCCAGCAGGGAAGTCCTTCTTGATAGATACTCGTGTTGTCACAGTGTGGAGATGTGGTCGAAATAAAACCTATGACAGAATTGGTAACAGAAAATGATCGAGAGCAGAAACACGTCCTTAAACACAGAGAGTGAGAGTTCCATTGTACTAAATATATCTGTGTAGAAGTTGGTCGGTCAGGTCAAATTCGTGCATGATTGATTGCTAATTATTGTCGTGTGCAGTTGATTAGTGAGACCAGGTAGTTTGGCTGATCAGTATGCAGTTAGGTTTCTTTTTCTAGGATCGATCTGTCTAATAATTCATTGTGTTTGATTGAGCTCAATTTAATCGATCTTATCATTTATGAACATGAGCGTTTCTATTCATTTGCTTCAGGACAAGCAAAAGCTTAGTGTGGGGTTTGATGACACTCGATTTGACGTGATCATCAGCCTCATTTAAGCGACATTTCTTTGCTTAAGACATGGTTTTTAGGTAGAATAGAATATTCAATCGATTGCCCTATCTCGTGCATTGTGTTACCTTGGCCCGTTTCGGGTCTATTTGATGGTTTTCTAGTGTTTTTGTGTTAACACAGGTTTTTGCCGTCAAATAGCGTAGCCATGGACGTGTCTAAGGCGTAGGAACCTCGAGGAATCAAACCGGAATCGATCAAAGGAGCCAATCAAGTCAAACCGAAAATCTGCCATTCACACTACCAGTTTTGCGAAACCAGGCCTCCATATTCGGCGAAACCAGCAGTTCAAATCAACTGATGCCAAGAGAAGGATGGTTTCGGCGAAACCAATCAACTGCTCGGACCGAAAACATTGAACAGCCGGCGGAGCCCTGAACGCAAAGCCAGTTTCGCCGAAACTAGCCCTATGGTTTCGGCGAAAACATCAGCTCAGCCCGGCCCAACTAGGGTTAAGTATTTATACTTAATCTGGTGGCCCGAGGGAAGACAATTTCATAATTTACAAACACACAACTTTTTGAGATCAGAATTCTCTGAAGTTCTGGAGCGAAGAGTTGGAGTTCGAAGAGCCGGATAGAGATCGTGACGCCATCCCTTCCATCTCGGATAACCGGAGCTAGGAGTGCAACTTACCGAAGATCGGAGTCTGTCAGAGTCGTCTGAATTAGGTTTTTCAGATCCTTTTCTGTTCTTCCTTTGAATGATGAACTCCTTCCTTGCCTTTGTTTCTTTTGTAATGATCATGAGTAGCTAAACTCGTTAGAACTTAGACTAGATTAACCCTAATGACCCAGGGCTTTAAAGCGGTCACGGATCGGCGGTGATTAGATTCGAAATTCAATCAGTTCTTTTTCATGTTTGATTCGTTCTTCATTGTTCATGTTTCTTGTCTGGATTGATCACCTAGATTAGATTCTTGTTAAGCTAAGGATAGAAGCGAACGCTCGCCTTACTTTAGAACATCGAATTAAACAATTAACCTTATAATTGGAGTGTGCCTTTCGTAGGAACCGGTTAGGGTTAATTCACTACAAGAGTAACTCATTAATCACTAGTAATTACACCAATTAATTAAGTCGTTGCGAGAGGCGACCGTACCCGGGCGGCTAGTTAATCTTGGTAGTTAGAACGGATAGAGCGAACGTTCGCTGGTCTTAAACCTAAGGGTAAGGAGTTATGGTGGTGTCTTAGTAATTGATTGAATGAGAATCGAAATCCGTTGATCTGTTGATTGCCAATGCTCTGGGGAACGAAGGGGGATTCAAAGTCTAAGTTCGTCTGTCATTCTTGTTTCCAAACCCTATTTCTCAATCTGCTTTAGTTTAATCTTTTTAATTTTTCTGCATTCCTTAGAATTAGAAGTCGTGGAACTCACACCACGCACAACGTGTTTTTCCTTGAATAATTTGTTAGTTCTGAAGTAGCCAATCATTTGAAGGCCCGTGGAATACGATATATCCTAGCTCTTGAGCTTGATAGTTATTTGATTGAACCTGCTCAGCACAACGACGGTTCATCATCTGCTTTAGTTTAATTTTTAAATTTCTCTGCATTTCTTAGAATTAGAAGTCGTGGAACTCACACCACGCACGAAGTGCTTACATTCAAGTATTTTGCTAGTTTTTGGAGTAGTCAATCATAGAAGGCCCGTGGAATACAATCTACCCTAGCTTGTTAGCTTTGTTAGTTATTTGGTTGAACCCGAACAACGATTTTAGGCGTTCACCAAATTGGCGCCGTTGCCGGGGACTTCTTTGATTGTTTGAAAGAAGAACTGGCAATTTATTCTTCTACTTTCCATCTTTCATTTTTCCACCCACTTCGATTTTACGCCGGTATGTTTGCTTTTGTTGCTTGTAGGTTGTTCTACAGGTTTATGAACCGCTCGATCGCTCATTCTCAGTTTAAGCCGGGTAATTCTACTCCGCCGAAGAAACCGCGAGCTCAGAAGCAAGTCATAATCATTCCGCCTACACCACCTATCCCTAATAAGATTGAGGAGTTGAAGGAGAACTCCTCATCTTCATCCACCCCATTCACTACTTCAGATTTACCACCACCTTCTCCTCCCGTACTAGCTGCTGAACGCACCATGGCGGATTACTGTAGACCAAGTGCGGCTAACTTTCGAGCTAGCGTCGTTGTGCCACACAGCGATGACGACCCTTACTATGAGATCACAATTTCCTTCCTGAACATGGTCTCTAAGGATCTTCATTTCGAAGGGAAGAAGCAAGAAAACCCCTGCACACATTTGGCGAACTTCCTAGCCATGTGCGAGACGTTTAAGAGCGGGAATCTCGGTAAGAACAATCTTTGCTTACGAGTATTCCCATTCTCTCTTAAAGGCAACGCCAAGATTTGGCTCAGCTCGAAACCACCTGGCCACTACACCGACTGGGATAATCTAGCTCAGGACTTCATAGAGGACTACTACCCCCCTTCGAGAACGGCATTCTACAAGGATAACATCGCTAGATTCTCTCAGAAGGAAGGAGTAAGCTTATACGATGCTTGGAACGAATTCCAAGAGCTTCTCTCTGAATGCCCTCATCATGGATTCAACCAGGGACAGCTAGCCGAAATCTTTGCCCAAGGTATGAACAAAGAAACGGCTGAATGGGTCAACACTTTAGCTAATGGCAACTGCACATCACTTGAACCAGAAGCTGCTCTTCTTCACTTTGCAGACTGCGCATCTAAGTCCAGAAATTGGGAGAGAAGTTTGGAGCAGCCAAGAGCCAACCAAGCAGTGAAGATCAGATTAAGATTGAGGTACAGAAACATATGAAGGAGATCTTCAGTACAACTAATAACTGGTCTAAAGAGGAAGTGAATTTCATCGATCAAGGCTTCACCAAGGAACAAAGAGGCTACCCGACTACCATCAGTTCAGAACACCTTCTCAACAACAGGGAAGCCTCCTTGAGCGTTCTCCTCCCAACTTGGGGCTCTACCAGAGTCAGAATCAACGCTGGGACAATAGTTATCAAGATCCTCCCAGATTCACCAGTGCACAACATCCTCAGAATTTTACGTTTGAAGACATGTGGGAGAGGAAACTAGCCCAGAAGTTTGATCTGATTGCAGCACGGCTTAATGATCACGAAGAAAAGTTTAAAGCCCAAGAAGCTTTTAACCAAGGACAGATCGCACAAGGACAGAGAATAGAGAGCATGGTAAATAAAGTTGCTAGCTTGTTAGCCAACGTTCCTCTCTTCAATCAGGCGCCGTCTCAAAACAACTCCTCCATGAAGAACGAGCATGCTAAAGTCATCACAACCAGGAGCAGTGAGCAGAACAGCCTGAAGAAGAAGAAGGAAGCACTATCCATTCTCTCTACGGAAGAGTGTTCGGCTATCGTCTCTCAATCACCACCCATACCTATCCCAGCTAAGTGCTCTGATCCTGGTCCTTTTACGTTACCTTTAATCATTAATGGCATTGAAATTGAGCGTAGTTTGGTTGATCTAGGTGCGTCTATAAATGTCATGCCTATGTGTTTATATAAGAAACTGAACCTAGGTGAATTACAACCTGCTAGCATGCATGTAGTGTTCGCCGACAGAACTCTAAAAGAACCTAGAGGAATAATCAAGGATGTAATCACTTGTTGTGTCCCTTTCCGATTTTTCACTGACTATGTCGTAATGGATACTCAAGGGACATATTCTACCCTTCTCTTAGGCCGGCCATTTATGGCGACAACCGGCATTAACATTAATGTTCCAAATGGTTCGTTAATATTAAGGGTTGGGAAGGATACTGCAACATTTCGTCTCAAGGATGGTATGAAATACACTCCTAAGGGAGAATCACATTGTTTATCCGTAGAAACTGTGGAGTTGGCTTCGGTCAACTTCATTACTGACGTCTCTTCTAGTGTTCCTAGCTCGATTGTGACTGCAGGTGCTGGATAGGTTTCAAGCAGAAACAAAAACCTGTCCCTCAAAAGCCGCCAAAGAAGAAGGAACTGCAAGCCTCGTCTAAACCGCCAAGCAAGGAGTCTGGCAAGTCAAGGAGGCAGAATCACAAGAAGACGAAGACTCAAATGGTCTGGAGAGCAGTTGTGCCGCCATCGTCTACCGAGCCAGCTGCACCACCAATTCGTTCTAAGCTACTGGCGCTGGAACAAGTATGGAAGGAGAAGCTAAAAGCATCTCCTAAGGAAATACTGACGATCACCGATCCTGGTGATATTAAGCCGGAGGTCAAAGAAAAGGAGGAGTCGATCGTTCTCATTCCGTCCACTGTCTTCCTTGTAGAAGATGATCCTTCGACAGAACTGTTCGGACCCTTCACAATTACTGACCACCTTCCCGACGGACCCTTCACAAAGTGTCAGTTTGTTTGTGTTCTTATTTTTCGTGTGTAGTCTGTGTGTCGTAGTGTCGTTTGCAAGTCGATTGAGGTCTTTCCGATTTTTGTGGATTTAACTGTGGTTTTTTGAAGTTTGCCGGGATTGCGAAAATATTTTCAAACGTAGAGTTCAATATTTTCGGCAAAAATAACCCATTATTTTGGCGAAAATCCCCTTTGAAATCCAATTGAGTTTTCCGACCCTTCCTGTTTCACGTTTTCGGCGAAAAACAAGTTACTCATATCAGAAACAAGAGAATCAAAGGCAGCAATGCAGATCATCATACGGAGGAAGAACAGATAAGAACTGAAAAACCTAATTCTGACGACTCCCGCGAAGCTTCAATCTCCTGGATCTTCAACTTTAAGCTCCGAGTTCTCCGAGGTGGAAGGATGGCGTCACGATCTCTCCACGGATCTTCGAACTCTCTAAACTCTATCTATCGACCCTAGATTCGGCTGACTCTCAAAAGTCTGATTTGTGAAAATATGAATAATGATTGATTCCCTTTTGGTTGCCGGCTACTTCTCTTTAAATAGGTACGCTTAGGGTTTCCAATACAGCGCCGGATTTGGAAGATATTTTCGGCGAAAATATCAAATAATTTTCGCCGAAAACTTTAGTTAAAATCCCCTGTTTGATTTCTTCTACGATTTTCGGCGAGAACTTAAGGAAGTTTTTGCCGACTTCTTCAGTGTAAATCAACCTGTGAGTTTCTGAAGGTATTTTCGCCGAAAACTTCATAGAATTTTCGGCGAAAATATTGTGCTAGGCAGTTGGATCTTCGGTTCTGACTCTGGTTTGATTTCTGGTTCACTCCTTGAGGTCTTGAATACGTCCGTGGCTACATAAATGATGGCAAAAACCTGTGCTTTCACAAAAACCCTGGAAAACCATCAAATAGACCCAAAAAGGGCCAAAGTAACCAAATCGGTAGGAAATAGGGTAGTTGAGTGAATATTCGCTATTTTACCCCTAAAACCACGTTTCAAGCAAGGAAATGTCGTTTAAATGAGGCTGATAATCACGTCAAATCGAGTGTCATCACTTGCCCTAATCTATCTTTCGTTGTTAGTTGGTTTTTAAGAAGAGGGGATAGAGAAAATAGAAAAACTTATAATAGCTTTCGTTGCAAGAGTTTTCGTGAGCCAAACCCTAATCACACCCGTTTGGTAGAAAACTTGTTAGCTTTGGTTGCACTTGTTACTAACCATGACAGAGGAGAACCTAGCATTACTGGAGACCACCTTGCCAACCATATCACAAATATTGGCCAAGATGAGAGCCACGGTCGAAAAAATGGAGAGAGAAGAAGAAGCTTATGGAGCCAGAACTAGGCTCGCCCCGGGCCAGCATCAGGCCTGCCTCGGACCAGCATCAGGTCTGCCCCGGACCAGCATCAGGCCCGCCCAGGACCAGCATCGGACCAGCATCAAGCCTGCCCCGGACCAGCATCAGGCCAACATCAGGTCTCCCCCAGTGAAGTGATCTAGGGAACCCGCCAGGCTGAGAACACCTACTCTTACACCCCACCTGGATCACCTACGAGAGGGAGGACTCTCGGGCCATACAAGAATCGCCTGGAGCTCTGACACACCCCTAATCGAGCCATGCAGAGGTTTATAAAACCTAAATATGTGGTCAGGTTTAAATACAGTCCCCCTCCAAGAGCTAGGCAAGCTCGGATGAGCGTCCGGCCTCAACCAGCCCTAGCCCGAGCACTGACGCCCGAAGCTACACTGTACCCTAACTAGACGCCAGGCTCACCTTGGAGCGCTGAAGCATTCCCTAAAGGTCCAGGAGGCACATGACCACTCTGGGACCCTCTGGCGGCCTTCCTAGAAGAACGCTAGAAAAAGAAGGCCAATGCCATGACAGAAGTAAATCCTGCCCGGGAAACCACACCGGGTCTAGCACCTAGACTAGGCCCTCAGGAGTTTCAGCCAAGCAAAGAATGGGTATCATTACTTAGAACCTCTAAGGACCTTCCTAGAGGACTGGGCCAAGTGGGGATTGAAAGGCTTGAAGAGAAATGGGGAAGGCTCAAAAATAGCCCCGACACGGGCACCAACACCGATACCGGATGGCACTTAGCACCAGGCCATCAAATGACTCAGGCCTTTGGAGGTTTCCCTCAGGCCTTGGAGATTATCTGGCCCCGAGAGCAAGCTCCAGCAAGTGCCACCCCATTCCGAGCTGCGGAGAACCAGGAAATGAAGATCTTGGAGGGTGAGCATGGCGAGGACCGGATCGACCCTAGCCCCGGAGCCCGAGCAGACTCAGCATAAGACCTAGGACCGGCCCCGACATCAGGAGTCCAAGCCAATCCAACATCGACCCCGGACCCACCACCAAAATAACTACCAAGTACAAAGGCGGCACAGACTTTCCTAATCCGGACCGTGCGTGACACTCCAATCCGACTGGATCTGCCGGTTTTGCCGGATTAGGGTTTTCCCCACGTTTTGTTATTTTTATTCCTTTTCACTGTTTTGTTCGGACTTCTCTTTTAAGTAGCGATTGTTTAGGATTAGATAAGTCCCTTTTAGAGTTCTAAATAGGATTTATCTTAGTTCTTTATTTTTGGGAGTTATTATCTTAGTAGGAATCATCGAGCCTATTCGCGATTTAATCTAGTATAAATAAGAGGCTTCGGCCTCTCTTTGTAATCAACTTTCCCTTGAATCAAATACAAATCAGAACTTTGTTCTAAATTCCCTTCAAGTCTTTGCTCGTTGTTGCATTGCTTAAGGTTGGTATAATCGACAGAAGCATCCATCTTCTATAGTGGATTCGATCGGAAACTTCGGGTTCTTGGTTATATAAAGCCAACGGGTCCAAGTACGAATCCATTCAAGGTTTCATAGGTGATCACTAGTGCTGGTATTCAAAGCTCACAATGGTTCGGGTCTCGGAGCAGCTCACGCCACGGTTCATCACCCAAGGAGTGATCGGGCCAAGGACAGCCGACTCTCGCAGTTCACATCAGTTTTGGTATCAGAGCCTAGGTTCAACACTAGGACTGCATCTATTCCAGTTTTCAAGTTCATCCCTGAATCCATATCTTTTACCTTGAGCTTAGAAAAAATTGTGAGAAAAAAAAAACCTATCTATCATTGCTTTGTGTTGTTAGAAAAGATAGTCTGAAAATCCATCTATTTTTACTTTCTGTCCGAAGCATTGTAAGGCAAGAAAAACTCGGTGGCCAACTCAAGTCATCAAGAAAAATATATATAAGGCAAAGAGAAGAAAAATAAAAAGAAAGGCCACCTTTGCCCTAGCTTCCTTTTCATGGTAGGTTGATCTTAAGAAGAGGGGTAGATATATATATTTGCTTCCATTCTATCTAGCTAACATGGCAGAAGAAAGAATCAACAACATGGAGGCCAACGTCCACAACATCACTCAAACCCTAGCTGGATTACAAGAAGCCTTAGCTAGAATGGAGAGAAGAGCGGCTAACCGAGAGGCCGAGAGAGAGGGGCCTCATGATGACCTCAATCGGTGAGCCAGGAGACTAGTTCAAAAGATCGATGATGATGTGAGCAGCCTCAAGCTCACCGTTCCTAAATTTGCAGGGAAAGCCAATGCCGACGAGTACTTGGACTGGGAGCGGAGCATGAAAGATTTCTTGGAGTGCCACAACTACTCCGAAAGAAAGAAAGTCACTGTGGATGCCATCGAGTTCATTGACTCTATTGCCTTGTGGTGGAGTCAAGTCAGAAGGCAGGTTCAGAGGAATGAAGAAGAACCCATAGGATTGTGGAGAGAATTAAAGAGGAGGATGAGAAAAAGGTTTGTGCAAGCGGCCTACACAAGAGACTTGCACACCAAGCTACAAACCCTAAAGCAAGGAAGCCGGCCCGTGGAAGAGTACAATAAGGAAATTGAGATGCTCGTGACAAGACTTGACCTCAAGGAGGATCAAGAGGCTAGAATAGCCAGGTTCACCAATGGACTAAAAAAGGACATCATGCACCATGTCAACATCATTCACTATGTTGACTATGATGACTTAGTAGCCTTGGCTATTCGGATAGAGAAGGAAATTAAGATCAGCTTCGAAAAGAAGTCCACGCCACCAGTAGCTGGAGAGGAGCTTCCAGCACCGGTAACCCTCCATGGAAGCCAGGCACTAACTGAGCCATCGGAGGAAGGACCAACCCTAGCACCGCCACCAACCGAGTAACATCTACTACGACCCCTATAGTTCCAAATACTAACCCTAGGCCCAGCGACATTGTTTGTTTAAATGCCAGGGAAGAGGGCATGTGGCTACAGACTTCCCTAAATTGAGGGCCATAGTGCTAAGGGAAGGGGAGGTGGTGACTAATGATGAGGAAGAAGAAGGAATGGAAGAAGATGCAGAGAGCTCCGAGAGCGGAGAAGAGGTCGAAACCAAGGGCCTAGAGAAGTTTGCCGGGATGTTTCTAAAGACCCTGACCCCGGGATACAAAGTTGGCTCGGATCCCTTAACCGAGCCTGAAAAGCCAGCCCAAGGCCAGCGCTTGGCCAGCCACGGGCCAGCCCCGGGCCAACACTCTGCCAGCATCGGGCCAGCACTTGGCCGACATCAGGTCAGCCCCGGGCCAGCACTTGGCTAGCATCGGGCCAGCCCCGGGCCAGCACACAGCCAGCATCGGGTCAGCCCCAGGCCAGCACTCGGCCAGCATCAGGCCAGTCCCAGACCAGCACACGACCAGCATCAGGCCAGCCTCGGGCCAGCACCCGACTAGCCTCGAGCCAGCACCCGACTAGCCTCGAGCAACCGACGAGCCAACACCTGGCCATAGACAGTACATGCCCCGTGCAGTACCTAGCCATCCCCAGACCGCACCATAGCATAGGAGGCCCACATGGGAGGCTGTCTCCCACCGTATTTTAAGGATGGCCCCGGTTTGAGATTATGACCCTATGGAGCTGATTGGAGAAAAGAAGGGCCAAGATGAAGAGAAAGAGTTGGGTTGGGAGGATGAAGACACCCTTTCTCCCAAGTCCTCTCCAAGCCTAGACATCCTAGTGGACAGCCCATCCGAAGGAGAAGGCATGGATTCCGATAGTCTGGGCTCAGAAGAACCAAAGCCTTGGTCAGACACCGACTCCAGTTATCATCCCAGCACCAAGGACACCTTCAAAAAAGCCCTAGACATCACCGCCCAGGTAACCAGACTTTGGAGGTACTTGTTGAGTGTTCAAGGAGGAAGGAAGTTGGATTCGAGGATGAATCCCTTACAAGAAGAGGGGAATGAAGTGATCCAGGGAGCCCGCCAGGCTGAGAACGCCTACTCCTTCAGCCCACCTAGATCACCTACGAGAGGGAGGACTCTCGGGCCATAGAAGAAGCGGCTGGAGCTTTGACGCACCCCTAATCGAGCCATGCAGAGGTTTGTAAAACCTAAATACGTGGTCACGTTTAAATACAGTCCACTTCCAAGAGCTAGGCAAGCCCGGATGAGCGTCCGGCCTCAACCAGCCCTAGCCCGAGCCTCGGCACCTGAAGCTACACCGCACCCTAACCCAGCGCCAGGCTCACCTTGGAGCGCTAAGCATTCCCTAAAGGTCCAAGAGGCACATGACCACTCTGGGACCCTCTGGAGGCCTTCCTAGAAGAGCGCCAGAAAAAGAAGGCCAAAGCCGTGACTAAAGTAAATCCTGCCCCGGGCGCCACACCGGGTCTAGCACCTAGAATAGGCCCTCAGGAGTTTCAGCCAAACAAAGAACGAGTATCAGCACTTGGAGAAACTCTAAGGACCTTCCTGGAGGACTGGGCCAAGTGGGGATTGAAAGGCTCAAAGAGATATGGAGAAGGCTCAAAAAATAGCCACGACACGGGCACCAGAACCGATACCGGAGGGCACTAGATGGCACTAAGCACCAGGCCATCAAATGACTCAGGCCTTTGGAGGTTTCCCTCAGGCCTAGGAGATTATCTGGCCCTGAGAGCAAGCTCTAGCAAGCGCCGCCCCAATCCGAGCTGTGGAGAACCAGGAAATGAAGATCCTGGAGGGTGAGCATGACGAGGACCGGATCAACCCTACCCCTGAGCTCGAGCAGACTCAGCATCGGACCTAGGACCTGGCCCGGCATCAGGAGTCTAAGCCAACCCAGCATCAGCCCCGGAGCCGCCACCAAAATAACTGCAAAGTGCAAAGGCGGCGCCGACTTTCCTAATCCGGACCGCGCGTGACACTCCAATCCGACCGGATCCGCTGGTTTCGCCGGATTAGGGTTTTCCCCACGTTTTGTTATAATTATTCCTTTTCAGTGTTCTGTTACTTCTCTTTTAAGTAGCGATTGTTTAGGATTAGATAAGTCCATTTTAGAGTTCTAAATAGGATTTATCTTAGTTCTTTATTATTTAGGAGTTATTATCCTAGTATAAATAAGAGGCTTCGACCTCTCTTTGTAATCAACTTTCCCTTGAATCAAATACAAATCAGTACTTTGTTCTAAATTCCCTTCAAGTCTTTGCTCATTGTTGCATTGCTTGAGGTTGGTACTATCGACAGAAGCATCCATCTTCTATAATGGAGCCATTCGACCGGAAGCTTCGGGTTCTTGGTTATATAAAGCCAACGGGTCCAAGTACGAATCCATCCAAGGTTTCATAGGTGATCACTAGTGTCGGTGTTCAAAGATCGCGGTGGTTCGGGTCTCGGAGCAGCTCACGCCACGGTTCATCACCTAAGGAGGTGATCGGGTCAAGGATAGCCGATTCTCGTGGTTCACATCACCCGGACCAGCATTAGGTCTACCCCGGACCAGCATCAAGCCAGCATCAGGCCTGCCTCGGACCAGCATCAGGCCCGCCTCGGACCAGCATCATGTCTGCCTCGGACCATCATCAGGTCAGCCACAGGCCAGCATAGGGCCTGCCCTGGGCCTGCATTAGGACAACACATGGCCAACACCGCGCCAGCACTAGCTTAGCGCCGAACGCCAGCACCAGCCCAACGCCCACCACTAGCACCAGCGCCAGCCCAGCGCCCAGCGCTAGCACAAGCACCGGCCCAGCGCCAGCACCGGCTCAGCGCCAAGACCAGCACCCCCAGAGCCAAGCGCCAGTACCAGCACCAGTGCCTGACTAGCGCCCAGCACACGACCATCGCCCCGCGCTCGACCAACGCCCCACGCCCGACCAGCGCCCCGCGCCCAGCGCCCAACCAGCGCCCCGCGCCCGACCAGCGCCCCGCACCCGACCAGCGCACGTGCGCCCCGCACCCGACCAACGCCCCGCGCTCCCCGCCCCGACCAACGCCCCGCGCACGACCAGCGCCCTGCACCCGACCAGCTCCTCGTGCCCGACCAGCGCCCCGCGCCCGACCAGTGCCCCGCGCCCGACTAGCACCCAGTTCCCGACCAACGCACCGCGCCTGACCCACGCACCGCGCCCGACCAGCGCCCTGTGGCCAACCAGCGCCCCGCGCCCAACCAGCGCCCCGCACCCGACCAGCGCCCCGCGCTCCCCGCACCCGACCAACGCCCCGCGCTCCCCGCACCAGACCAACGCCCCGCGCACGACCAGTGCCCCGCGCCCGACCAGCGCCCTGATCGCCCTGATCGTCCCGGAGCACCCGTACCAGCCCTGGTGCGGCCGGATAACCCAAGGAGCGCCACCAACTATCAGGTCAAGTCCTCAACGCCCTAATCATTATTTTTAAATTTTTTAAATGATCACCAGGTAAAGATTCGAGGATGAATCATTTTCATGAAGAGGGGAATGAAGTGATCCTGGCCACCAAGGCCGGCGTGGACACGCCACCACAGGCACCAGGCCGGAGACTCCCCATGTTAACATGGGATGGCGGAATAGGTGATAAGAACCAAAGAGGATTTCCCGTCATGGAAGGGAAATCCCCATACTAGGAGCCCTAGCATCAAGCCCCAAGGTTGATGCCAAGCCGGCCCCAGCACTGAAGTCGGGGCGAGTGTACAGCAACCCCAGGCCTACACCAGCACCACCTGATGAGCCTCCTGTCCTCTGGACCCAACCCGAGCTACCCCTAACTCGGAGCCAGACCAAGACCTTCAAGGACCGGCTCAACATCTACATGGTAGCTTGGAGCAAGGATTGGCATGAAGAGGATGTCGATCGGATCGTTCGAGCAGGGTACACTCTCCTGACCATCGGAGGATCATATGACTAACCAAGACGGCCACCAGCCCCAAGCCTAGCATTGATGCTCTAGACCACCCCCGGGGCCGAGCCGAGATCAGCACCAAATTGGGGCCCTAGGGCAATTCCTACAAGCCCCAAAGAATAAGAACCCCGTGAGGGCTGTCCTAAGAGGTTCTTAACATCGGCCCCCAAGCAGAAGTTAAAAGGCTTGATAGGAAATGAAGAAGGCCCGACGGAAAGTCAGCTGCGAGCGCCTGCATCAGTGCCGGAGGGCGCCGACCGGCACTTAGCGCCAAGCCATCAAAGGACTCGGGCCTTTGGAGGTTTCCCCCCCAGCCTTGGAGTCCATTTAGCCCCAGGAGCAACCCCCAGCAACCGCCACCCCAGGAAGAACTGAGAAGATTGAAGAAATGAAGATTCAAGAGGGTGATAGTCATAGGGGCCGATCGACCAAGAACCCCGGAGCCCGATCGGACTCAATAACAGACCCCGGAGCCCGGCATCCTAATCCAGATGGCGCGTGACTCTCCAATCCGACCGGATCCGCCGATTTTGCCAGATTAGGGTTTTTTCCCATGTTTTGTTATTTTATTCCGTGTCAGTGTTTTGTTAGACTTCTCTTTTAAGTAGCGATTGTTTAGGATTAAATAAGTCCCTTTTAGAGTTCTAAATAGGATTTATTTTAGTTCTTTATTATTTAGGACTTATTATCCTAGTAGGGATCGTCGAGCCTGTTCATGGTTTCCTCTAGTATAAATAAGAGGCTTTGGCCTCTCTTTGTAACCAACTTCCCTTTGAATTAAATCAGAAATCAGAACTTTGTTCTCAATTCCTTTTAAGTCTTTGCTCGTTGTTGCATTGCTTAAAGGTTGGTATTATCGACAGAAGCATGCATCTTCTATAGTGGAGCCATTCGACCGGACACTCTAGGTTCCTGGCTATATACAGCCAACGGGTCCAAGTACTAATCCCGCAAGGTTTCATAGGTTTGACTTTAGCACCGGTATCAAGCTCACGGTGGTTCGGGTCTCTGAGCAGCTTTCACCGAGGTTCATCATCTAGAAGGTGATCGGGTCAAGGACAGCGGACTCTAGAGGTTCACATCACCACCCCCGGAGCCTAGAAGAGCCCAAGCTGCGGAGCCAAAAGACACCCCTGGGAGGATGCTGATCCTCACCCAGGCACCAATACCAGCTCCAGCTCCAGCCAGAGTCAGATTCATGACCCACCAGGAGCTGATGCTAACACCAAGTCTAGGCCCCAGGCCAACTCCCACGGTCCCTTGAAGGAAATATCTACCTGAAGACATCCCTAAGGTTCCATTGGAAGAAGGCTCGAAGCATAAGTCAAAAGGCCCGGACAGATTTGAAGAAGGCTCCAAGCTAAGCCTACCACAGGCGTAGGGCCCATGCCAACACCCGTAAGAGGAGCTATATTGGCCCAGGCCTTTTGGGAAATTACAACTGTCCTGAATAGCTTGAATCCCCAGGAACACTCTCCAACAAACGGAGCTCAATTTGGAGGAGAATTGAAGGAGATACAGCTGGATGAAGTCAAGGTGAAGCATGGTCGGAGCATCAAGGAGTGGAGCTCGGATGCTGATCCGAGAAAGCCAATTCTAGGAGCCACGATCAGGCCACTACCTGAGCCTGACCCAAGGATGGATGGATGACCATCAAGAATGCGGGACATGAAGAGAAGATGCTAAATACATCCGAACAAGAAATCCAAATCAAGCTAGGATTTCCCGGTTTTGGACAGATTCTAGTATTACGAAGATTGACGAATTTGGACTACTTGAAAATAGAATTTGGGCTGAATCCCAACAGGAAAGTTGAAGCCCATGACGTTTAATAGTGATATACCAAAGGTTTTAATTTTTTGATTTTTTTTCGTATTTATTTAGCTGAATCTTCCAGAACCCGTTTAGTTGTTTTTTAGAAATTTCCAGCTTTTCCTTTTTAGAGTTTTTGTTTAAGGAGTCTTTTACTTCTTGGAATAGGGCTACGAATTTGGCCTCCTTCTTAGACTTTATTAGGATTAGCTTAAGTCCTTTTTAGGACTCTTTTTGTATTTCTTTATTAGTTTAAGAGTTAGTTTCGTAGGAGGAAAAGGAGAGCATGTTCTCCCTTCCTGAGGCCGCTAGCCTCATTGTAAGATACAACTTTGATTAATAAAACTACTTAAACTACGGTTTTCTCTCTAGCATGGAATTGCTATTCTCTTCTCGACTTTCATGGAATTGAATGTCGTTTAGATAGGCTTATCGTCGAGGGTATCCTCCCCTTGAAGTGGCGCCATCAACCGGACACTTAGGGTTCCTGGCTATATACAGCTAACAGGTCCAAGTACTCTCCATCCAGGTTACATAGGTTAAATTTAGTGCCGATATTCAAGCTCACAGTGGTTAGGGTCTCTAAGCAGCTCTCGCCAAGGTTCATCATCAAGGAGGTGATCGGGTCAAGGACAGCCAACTCTTGAGGTTCACATCAACTAGGGCCGACACCTGCATCAGCTCCAGCCACAACACTAGTGCAGACAGAAGTATCGGCACTAGCCCCAACACCAATGCCGACATCAGGGTCGACCCCAGCCCCGATGTAGCCCTAGGTCCGTGCCCCAACGCCGAATCACTGCCTGACTACACAAGGCGCTTCTCAACCATTTCTAGACGGATTTTGAGTGCCCAACCGGTAGAAGAAGTATGGGAACAGAGGGATAACCTGTTCCATACAAGGTGTGTGGTCAAAGATAATATTTGTAGCATGGTGATTGATGGAGGGAGTTGCACCAATGCAGTCAACCTAGCCTCGGTGCAAGGTCTAGGTCTACAAACTCAAAAGCATCCCAAGCCATACAAGCTACATTAGCTCAACAATTGTGGAGAAATTATGGGTGACACGACAAGCTCATGTGCCCTTTAGCATTGGAAGGTACACTAATCTCATTCTTTGTGATATTGTTCCTATGGAAGCTGCCCACATATTACTTGGACGTCCATGGCAGTTCGATAGGTACTCAAAACACGATGGAAGGACCAATAGATATAGTCTAATTCATGGAGATACGATGTACAAGCTCAAGCCACTATCCCCAACTGAAATCCTAAAGGATCAATTAGATAGGAAGACGAGTCGAGAGAAGAAAGAGAGAGAGCTCAAGAAAAAAGTGATGAGAGAAGAAAAGAGTGAACCTTTGAGTGCAAAACAGAATTGAAAGACCCAAGAGGTCAAAGAGCTAAAAAAGTGAGGTTGAGAGGAGAGAAACCATGTTAGCCACACGTAGTGAGATCAAACAAACCTAGCTACTAGAAAAACCCTCGTGGTCATTCTCTACCAGGAGTGTTTGATTTATAACCCTAACACTTCTCTGCTTATTATTGTTGTTTCACTCTTACAGGAATTTCATGATTTCTTTGCTGAAGAAATTCCTAGTGGACTGCCACCGATTAGAGGGATTAACCATCAAATCGAATTGGTGTCAGGATCATCCTTGCCAAACAAGGCTGCCTATACGATGAACTCTAAAGAAACTAAGGAGATCTAGAAGCAAGTAGAGGAGCTTATGGACAAGGGATATGTAAGGGAGAGCATGAGCCCTTGTGCCGTACTAGTCATCCTTGTGCCAAAGAAGGAAGGAACTTGGAGGATGTGTGTCGACTACCATGCCATTAAAAATATCACAGCTAAGTATCGGCACCCTATCACTAGGTTAGATGATATGCTTGATAAATTGCATGGTTCTACTATCTTTTAAAAAATTGATTTAAAATCAGGTTATCACCAAATTCGAATGAAGGAAGGCGATGAATGGAAAACTGCCTTTAAAACTAAGCTAGGAATATAAGAATGGGTGGTCATGCCCTTCGGCCTAACTAATGCATCTAGCACCTTCATGAGGTTAATGAATCAAGTCCTTAGATCATTCATAGGGAAATTTGTGGTTGTTTACTTTGATGATATACTAATTTGTTCAAAAATCCTAGATGATCACTTTGGACACCTAAAATCTGTCCTAGAAACCCCAAGAAAGGAAAAATTGTATGCTAACATGGCCAAGTTCACCTTTTGCACAGATCACCTTGTTTTTATTAGCTTTGTTGTTAGTTCTACAAGAATCAGGGTTCATGAGGACAAGACAGAAGCCATCAAGTCATGGCCGACGCCCCAAAGCATCACTAATGTTAGGACTTCTCTATGGAAGTTTTGTGAGGGATTTCAGCACCATTGTTGCCCCTCTCATGGATGTCATCAAGAAGAACACTCATTTCAAGTGGGGGACAGCCCAGCAGGAGGCCTTTGAATCCTTGAAGAAGAAGCTCACCGAAGCCCCACTGCTCATGCTGTCGGATTTCATCAAGCCCTTTGAAATCGAGTGTAATGCCTCTGAAGTGGGAATTGGAGCCATGCTCATGTAAGAGAAGCGGCCCATAGCTTAATTTAGTGAGAATTTGAGTGGAGCCACACTCAACTACCCAACATATGTCAATGAGCTCTATGCCTTGGTGAGAGCCCTCAAGACTTGGCAACATTACTTGTGGCTCAAGGAGTTCATCATCCACACCGATCATGAATCCTCAAGTACTTGAGAGCTCAACACAAGTTCAACAAGAGACATGCTAGGTGGGTTGAGTTCATTGAATCCTTTCCCTACATCATACAATTCAAGCAAGGTAAGGAGAATGTGGTAGCCGATGCCCTTTCTATGAGATATACCCTAATATCTGTCCTTAGTACTAAATTCCTTGGCTTTGAATACATCAAAGACTTATATGCTACTGATCTTGATTTTAAGGATATTTTTGAAGCGTGTGAACACGGAGGATTTGGAAAATTTTACAAGCAAGATGGTTATTTGTTCAAAGAATCCAAACTATGTTTACCTAACCATTCTTGTAGGATTGTCTTAGTGAGAGAAGCTCACGGTGGAGGACTCATGGGATACTTTGGAGTGGCCAAGACCGTGGCCTATCTTAAGGAGCACTTCTATTGGCCCAGATGCGCCATGACGTGGAAAAGATCATAGCTCAATGCTCCAAATGCCAAAGAGCTAAGTCCCACCTTCAACCCTGCGATTTATATACTCATTTACCTATTCTTGAGCACATTTGGATAGATCTCTCTATGGATTTTGTGTTAGGATTACCTAAAACTAAGAAAGGTAGGTGATGACACTCGAATTAACGTGATTATCAGCCCCATTTAAGCAACATTTCTTGGCTTAAGACATGATTTTTAGGGCAGAATAGCGAATATTCACTCAACTGCTCTATCTCGTGCCATTTGTGTTACTTTGCCCGTTTCGGGTCTATTTGATGGTTTTCTAGTGCTTTTGTAATAACACAGGTTTTTGCAGTCAAATAATGTAACCAAGGACGTGTCTAAGGCATTAGAACCTCGAGGAACCACACCAAAATCGATCCAAGGATTAAGCAAGTCAACCCCATTTTACAAAGAAGATTTCGGCGAAAAGGCTTAGAGTTTTCGCAGAAAATCCAAGAAGAAATCGTCTGGCTATTGAAGAAGGAGTTTTCTGCGAGAAGTAAATGTCCAAGCCGAAAACTCTAATCGAGAAAATCACAGGAGATCAGTCGACGGAGCCAGCCATTTTCCGAAGAAGTTTTCGGCGAAAACTTCTTAAGTTTTCGCCAAAAATCCTGAACTAATCCGGCGCTGATAGGGTTAAGTATAAATACTTATCCGGCGGCTCAAATAAAAAGGGAGTCTCATAATATACTTTGAGCACAACTCATAATACAGAGCTTTTTACAAGTTCCCAACCTAAGAAGTTTGAGAGAGCAGAGTTTTAGAGTTCGAAGAGCCATGAAGAGATCGTGACGCCATCTTTTCATCTCAGAGACTCGGAGCTAGGAGTGAAGATTACCAGAGAGCGAAGCTTTGCCAGAGTCGTCTTAATTAGGTTTTGCAGTTTATATCTGTTCTTCCTTTTCATGATGAACTCTGTTTCTGTCTTTGATTCTGTCGTTATGAACATGAGTAGCTAAACTCGTAGACCTTAGACTAGATGAACCCTAAGTGACCTAGGGCTTTAAAGCGGTCACGGATCGGCGGTGATTAGATTCAAAGTTCAATCAGTTTCTCTTTCATGTTTGGTTTGTTCTTCGTTGTTTGTGTTTCTTGTCTGGCTTGATCACCTAGATTAGATTCCTGTTAAGCTGAGGATAGTAGCGAATGTTCGCCTCACTTTAAAACACCAAATCAACAATTAACCTATTCATTGGAGTGTGCCTTTCGTAGGAACCAGTTAGGGTCAATCCACTGGAAGAGTAACTCATAAATCGTTAGTAATTCCACCAGTTAGTTTAGTCGTCGCAAGAAGCGACCGTACTCGGGCGGCTAATAAATCTTGGTAGCTAGATCGGATAGAGCGAACGTTCGCCAGTCTTAAACCTAAGGGTAAGGAGTTATGGTGGTGTCTCAGAATTGATTGAACGAGAATCGAAAATCGCTGGTCTGTTGATTTCCTATGCTCTGGTGATCTAAGGGGGATTCGAAGTCTAAGCTTGTCTGTCGTCTTTGTTAAGTCAACCAATCTGTCTTTCAATTTAGTTTTTAATTTTTCCTGCATTCCTAGAATAGAAGTCGTGGAACTCACACCATGCATAACGTGTTTAAACCTGAGTAATCTGCCTTTATATTTGAGTAGACAATTATTAGAAGACCCGTGGAATACGATCTGCTTAGCTTTCTAGCTTGGTAGTTATTTGATACGCTTCACAACGTTCATCAAATTGGCGCCGTTGCCGGGGACTTCTTTTAATTGTTTGAAAGAAGAATTGGCATTTTATTCTTCTACTTTCCATCTTCCATATTTCCATCCACTTCGATTTTACACTAGTTGTGTTTGTTTTTGTCATTTGTAGGTTGTTTACAGGTTTATGCAGCACCGTCCTCTTACACGCTCCTTAACCAAGACTGACAAGGCTAAGAGTGTAGAGAAACCGGGCAGCTCTGCTCCACCGAAGCGACCACAGATTCGGAAGAGAAGTAGAACCAATCCACCACCCCCTTTCACGCCACTCAAGATTGAAGAACTGAAGGAGGATTCCTCATCTTCATCCGCTTCTTCAACCGCATCACTTTCACCTCCACCATCTCCTAGGATGGACGACCAATTACCACCACCACTGTCGCCAGCTGCACCGAAGAGTCTAGCTGACTACAACAAGCCGAGCGCGACTAGCGTTCGATCTTCTATCGCCATGCCACGCATCGACGGAGATCCTGACTATGAGATCAAGATTCCTTTCTTGACCATGATCTCTAGGGATCTACAATTTGAAGGCAGGCCACTGGACAATCCGTGCACTCACTTGGCGGATTTCATTGATCTCTGCGGTACTTTCAAGAGCGGGAATCTCGACAAGAACACTCTACGCTTGAGAGCCTTCCCGTTCTCTCTTAAAGGCGCGTCTAAGAGGTGGCTCACTGGAAAGCCACCCGGTCATTACACAGACTGGGATACTCTTGCTCAAGACTTCGTAGAAGAGTACTTCCCTCCATCAAGAACAACCGCCTACAATGACAGCATCTCAAGATTCTCTCAGAAAGAAGGTGCGAGCTTATATGATACTTGGAATGAATTCCAAGAACTTCTCTACAACTGTCCTCACCATGGGTTCGAGCAGAGGCAATTAGCTGAAATCTTTGCTCGAGGTCTTCGTGAAGAATCTGCTAAATGGGTCAATTCCGTAGCTGAAGGGGATTGTACTACCCTTACACCTGAAGCTGCTCTTCGCCATTTTGCAAACTGTGCTTCCAATTCAAGGAACTGGGAACGACAATCAGAAGGATCAAGGAGCAAGCTCGATCTTGAAGCAACCATTAAAGCAGAAGTTGAAAGGCATCTGAAGAAATCTACCACACCTATCAAACCGCCATCAGCCACCATTCTTGTAGCTGATTGTTAGTGGTGTGGAGCTTGTGCTCACAATGGAGGCCGATGCCAGAACTTTGGCAAGGCAGAAGTCTGGTCTACCAAAGAAGTCAACTTCATCTCTCAAGGCTTCAACAACAATCAACAAGGTTATGTTGGCTACCGCAACTACATACAACAGGGAAATTTCCAAGATCGACCTCCCTACAATGTTGGTGCCAACCAGAATCAGAATAACCGACCAGCTAGTTCATTCCAGGATCAGAAGCAACCCAATTCGACAAGAGGTGTCTACCAGCCGCCTCACAGAAATCAAGGCAACTATGGAACAGCTCCTGGCAATCGCCAGATTCAATACCTGAACAACACTTATACTGGACAGCAGCATCAGAGAGACAACAAGGATAGTGATCTTGATAAGAAACTCCATCATATCATCACCAGGCTTGACGATCATGATAGTCAGTTCAAGGTTCAAGCTCTCCTCAACCAAGAACAGATCACTCCCGGACAAAGAATAGAGCATGCGGTGAACCAGATCTCCCACATGTTAGCAAATGGCCGCCCTTCTGGCCAGCTCCCAAGCCAAACCGAGCTGAATCCAAGAAAGGAGCAAGCTATGATGGTTTCTATTCAAAGTCCAATGAACTCACCTACTAATACTTCTTCTATTTTACATAGGGCCATTGAAGTTCTGGAGAAGACGATACCGAAGAAGGTGGCGCCTAAGGAGTATGATCCTCCTCTTGCTCCATATTACGAGAAGCCTCCCTTCCCAAGGGCGTTACTACCAAATGCAAGGATCGAGACCGGCATGTGGGGAAACAAAGACGGACGCTCTACCATCTGTAGCAAGAAGCCTTCCTCGCCATACTCAACTAAGTGCCCCGATCCTGGTTCTTTCACTTTACCTCTTATCATTAATAATGTTGAAGTAGAGCGTAGTTTGGTTGATCTAGGTGCGTCCGTAAATGTCATGCCTATGAGTCTGTTTGAGAAATTGAATCTAGGAGAACTTAAACCGACTAGCATGCAACTTGTTTATGCTGATAGATCATTGAAAACACCTAGAGGAGAAATTAAAGACATTGTTACTCAATGTGGTCCTTTCACTTTCCCAGCTGATTTTGTGGTTATAGATACTCGTGAGGAGGATTCTACTATCTTCATAGGTCGACCCTTCATGGCAACAACCGGGATGCAAATCAATGTCCCGAGTGGTTCTTTGACTTTGAGGGTTGGTAAGGATACAATAACATTCCGCCTTAAGGACTGTATGAAATACACTCCTATAGAAGAAGAACCTCACTGTCTTGCTGTTGAAACTGTAGAGTTGACCTCGGTCAAGTCCGTTACTGATATCTCTTTCAGTGTTTCTAGATCACCTATTGTTACAGGTGCTGAACATGTCATTAAGCAAAAGACTGGATCTATTGCAAAGAAGCCGCCGAAGAAGAAGGAACTGAAAGCCTTTTCTTCTCAATCACCACCAAGCAAAGAGCCTGGCAGGCTACGGAAGAAGAATCAAAAGAAGACTCAAATGGTCTGGAGAACAGTTGCTCTGCCATCCTCTTCCGAGCCAGTTGCACCACCGATCCCTGTCCAGCCGTCGGCGCCAAAGCTAGTGAAGAAGGAGAAGCCAAAATCATCTTCTGAGGAAGCACCGAAGATCACCGATCCCGATGAAATGAAGTCGAGGCAAAGGAAAAGACGAAGCCGACTGTTCTCATTCCTTCTACTATTATACTTGCAGAAGATGATCGCTCACAAGAACTGTTCGGGCCATTCAAGATTGTCGGCCATCTTCCCGATGGACGTACCAAGCTCATTCATGTTAACATGAAGAAATTCACGCTCGCCGGAGGTACCCCGAAGCTCTACTTCATGAATTCTGACGCAAGCGTTAAGGAGATCCTGAGTTGGGATGTCTCCTAACACCGTCCAGGTATCGTCCAGCTCAAGGACGTTAATCAAGAGCGCTTCGTGGGAGGCAGGCCACGGCTGGAGTCAGTTTTTAGTTTGTGTCAAACTCAGTGTTTTAGAATCGGTTCGGGGAAGCCAAAAGTGTCTTTTGCATGATTTCTTATTTTTCGTGTGTGATTTGTCTGTCATCGTTTCAATCCCAAGTTGTTTGAGGTTGTTTCGATTTTTGTTAAATTAGTTCTGATTTTCCAAAGTTTGCCGGAATTGCGAAAATGTTTTTAAACTGCAGGTCAAAGTTTTCGCTAAAAATTGCACTTATTTCGGTGAAAACTCCTCTTTAAAACCCACTGTGTTTTCTGACCAATTTTTGATAAACTTTTCGGTGAAAAGCACTCTAGTTTTTGGCGAAAACTGACTTTGAAATCCGGCAGATGATTTGAACTAATCTTTTCGGCGGAAACTTGCACTCTTTTCACCAAAAAATTTCGAAAAAATCGAAAAATCTTTTCCCCCTTTTCTTTCTTTTTCCCGGTCCATTTTCTCTCACTCCCCCAATATTTTCGATCGGAAAAAACCAGACCCCCCTTTTTGAAAACCAAATCGCCACCGCCGCCCGTTTCCCGTTGCCGCCGCCGTCACCGATCGCTGCCGCACTCCTCCTCATCCTCCCCTGATCATTTCAAGCCGTAGAACGTCCGAATCGGAGCTCTAGAACTTCAATTCCGCCAAAACCTAATTTCTCGAGTTTTTCACCGATTCCTCTTCTTCCGTTCGTTTTCAGCCTCCACGACTTCAAGGTAAGTTGTAGAGTTTTTCATTATGATTCTTTTGACATATAGAATGCTAAAGTTCGTCAGGGTTGACTTTGGTTGACTTTTTTCAATCTACCTCGTTTTACGTGCCGACTGTTTCGCGAGAATTTTGGTGAACTGATTAGCTTGGATTGTTCTAGTGTGCTTAGGGAGATTTGTACTGAAGTTTGATGCCATTTGATCATGAATTGCTATGCTTAGAGGTTCAATCTTTGTGGTGTTGACTTTTTGTGAAATGTCGGTTTGACCATGAACTGTTATTACTCATTTGGCTGCCATGATTGTCCATTGATGTTCATATCACCGTGATTGTTGCCTGAGCTTATGTTATGCCATCATTCACTGATTTATGCCCGTCATTACCATAGTTAGGGTTCCAATTGTTCTAATGTTGACTTTTTGGCATATCGGTTTGACCCAATGCATGTTTTAATGCTCTATTTGTGATTTTAATCCGATGCATGTTTTATGAATAAATGTGATTACCGATTATCTGCTTGGCTGACCCCACTCGGTTTTCCCTCATTTCTCTGTGAAATTGAGTTTTTCGACCAAGTGTGGGGTGGGTTTTAGGTTTGACTAATTTGTTTCCAATTATTTTATTTAGGAACCCCGAGCGAGAGAGGAGAACCAAGGCTAGTATGGATAGCTCTGGTCCTGGTCCCAGCTCTCGAGCTGCTGCTCCAGTTGCTCCCTAATGAACGATCGTAGTGCGAGTTTATCAAATAACTACCAAGCTGGAAGCTAAGTAGATCGTATTCCATGGGCCTTCTAATAATTGCCTACTCAAATGTAAAGGCAGATTACTCGAGTTTAACACGTTGTGCATGGTGTGAGTTCCACAACTTCTATTCTAGGAATGCAGGAAAATTAAAAACTAAATTGAAAGACAGATTGAAAGATTCGTTGACTTAACAAAGACGACATACAAGCTTAGACTTCGAATCCCCCTTAGATCACTAGAGCATAGGCAATCAACATACCAGCGATTTTCGATTCTCGTTTAATCAATTCTAAGACACCACCATAACTCCTGACCCTTAGGTTTAAGACTGGCGAACGTTCGCTCTATCCGATCTAGCTACCAAGATTAATTAGCCGCCCGAGTACGGTCGCTTCTTGCGACGACTAAACTAACTAGTGAAATTGCTAACGATGAGTTACTCTTGCAGTGGATTAACCCTAACTGGTTCCTACGAAAGGCACACTCCAATGAATAAGTTAATTGTGGATTTGGTGTTTTAAAGTAAGGCGAGTGTTTGCTTCTATCCTTCACTTAACAAGAATCTAATCTAGGTTATCAATCCAGACAAGAAACATAAACAACAAAGAACAAACCAAACATGAAAGAGAAACTGATTGAACTTTGAATCTAATCACCGCCGATCCGTGACCGCTTTAAAGCCCTGGGTTACTTAGGGTTCATCTATTCTAAGCTCTACGAGTTTAGCTACTCATGTTCATAACGACAGAATCAAAGACAGAAACAGAGTTCATCATGAAAAGATAGAACAGACAGAAACTGTAAAACCTAATTAAGACGACTTTGGCAAAGCTTCATTCTCCGGTAATCTTCAATCCTAGCTCCGAGTCTCTGAGGTGAAGGGATGGCGTCACGATCTCTTCCTAGCTCTTCGAACTCTAAAACTCTGCTCTGGAACTCGTGAAAATTCTGAATTATGATGTCTATTATGAGGTATGAGGTATCTGCTGTATCCTTTCTCTTTGTTTGGGCCGCCGGTTTAAGTATTTATACTTAACCCTAAGTCGCCGGATTTTTCCTGGATTTTTTGGTGAAAACTTGATGAGTTTTCACCGAAAACTTCTTTGTAAAATGCCTGGTTTTTCGACTGCTTCTCCTGTGATTTTCGTGCTTAGAGGTTTCAGCGACAACTTTGACTTCTCGCTGAAAACTTCTTCTTGTGAGCTCTTCCGATTTCTTCTGGACTTTTCGCCGAAAACCTGAGGAGTTTTCGCCGAAAACTGTAGTGTAAAATGGTGCAGGATTTCTGTTGACTTGATTGACTTCTTGGATCAATTCTGGTGTTGTTCCTCGGGGTTCCAATGCCTTAGACACATCCTTGGTTACATTATTTGACGGCAAAAACCTGTGCTATCACAAAAACACTAGGAAACCATCAAATAGACCCGAAACGGGCCAAAGTAACGCAAATGGCACGAGATAGAGTAGTTGAGTTAATATTCGTTATTCTACCCTAAAAACCATTTCTTAAGCAAGGAAATGTCGCTTAAATGAGGCTGATAATCACGTCAAATCGAGTGTCATCACTCCCGCCATCCATGGACCTCCTCCAGCATTCCCGGACCGCATCGGGCATCACCACACCGTTGCCCACCTACTAGTGCACTACTTTGAGCGCTACCAGCAGTTCCAGCACACCCCAGTTGCTGACGTGCGACCGCTCCCCTGTACTCAATCTTCGAGCACGAGACACTGCAGCTGCAACTCTTATGGAGCTGACCACCATAGCTGACGACTTCCCCGAGGTCGCACTCCGGGAGTTCTGGGCCACTTTTGAGCTGGACACGCACGCGAGGCGCCATCACAAGAAGATTGTATCCTTCTATCTCGATGGGGTGCACAGGAGCCTCATGTATGACGAGTTTGCCACCTACCTCGGCATCCCGCCTGAGCACTACCGCGACCACCAGCTCGGTTGGGAGGACAACTCGGGTAACAGACCACCTTATGACGCGCTCTGGAGCTACGTCACTGGCATCCCTGATGCTCGGACCGTGACTCATAACTCCATTAGGTCACTCTCTCACCCTCTCTTTCGCTTTATTCATATGGTTTGGCGTAGATCCATTTTATTTGCCCCAGAGAAGGATCACCACCACATTAGTAAAGAGGAGCTCATACTGCTCCGTGCCATCCGAGAGGGCCGCCCGCTTCATCCAGGATGGGTGCTGGCACGCCTCTTCCACAAGAAGACCAAGACGACCAAGGCACCTCGTTCCCTCCTTGGTGGTAACTTAGTAGCCGCCTCATCCTCAGCTTCGGTCTCAGCCAGTCATATGGACCTGACGTCCCGCACCACATTGTACACACCGTCAGTGGTGACTTAGCTGTTGAGTACGACCTCGAGTTGGACTACAGTCCATATGTGGCAGCTGTTCTTCCTCCGCCCCAAGAGGGCTAGTCAGAGGAAGAAGATGATTCTAATGAGGAGCAGCCCCAGCCGGAGCAGGAATTTCATCACCAGATACCCCCACAGCAGACGCCAGCGAGGTATGCACCCCAGCAGCACCCTTTGCACCAGGGTGATTTCCAGATGCCTCATCCGCATCCCCGACCGCCTCCTGGTGACTTTGGGGAGATGCTTGAGCGACTTCAGGAGTGGCGTGTGGAGGACAACGTCACACAAGACGCTAGATGGCTTATTACTCAGCAGCACATGCATGTGCAGGATGAGAGGTACGAGGCGCAGATGTCGTGGCAGCAGCGGGTCACCAACTACTTCCGTTTCCACCTCCCGATGCACCTGACCAGCAGTGATCGGGTTGTATCCTCTTCCTTGTCCCTTTTTTATTTATTCTTTTCGGATTTCGATCCAGCTTTTTTCTGTGTGGATCCAGGACACTTGTCCCGATTTCCTTTTTATCTTTCATTTGTTTTTGTTTTGCAGGTAGTTTGGTAGATTCCCTTTGCTTAGGGTCTACTACACTTCCCTTCGCTTTGGTAGATTCCCTCCGCTCCGAAGATCTGTGCTCATCCACTACACCAATCATCTCGGTCCAGGTTTCTTCTATTCACTCTCTACTCTAGCTTAGTCCTGTGAGGACACAAAACGATTTAAGTGTGGGGTATGATGCTAGAGAACCTTGCATGAACTTGATTGCCCTTATTTGTGATTTTTGTGTGCCTCGTGGTCCCGTTTCAGTTTCTCTAGCATTAGAATTGCTCAGTTCTTGATTTTTTATGTTAAGTTGTTGTTCAAACTGTCATAATGATGCTTAGACTGCTTAACCTAGAACTGGCAAACCAACTTGTTTACTGTGATGTTAAATTGCCTGGTCAGAACAGATTTTCATATCACACTTGTAGTTTGTTGCTCTGATTGCATGAAAATGACTGAATCCGACTAGCAGGCCAACTGTGAGCTTTTGATCCATTGCATGTAACTTGCAATTTCAATCCTTTTTGACTGATTTTCTGTTTGCTTGAATGAGCTAGAATTTGCATGAGACCTATTCGAGACCACACGATGACACGAGTTCTAGAATGATAGGGGCACCTAGATTCAGCTACTAAGCCAGATTGCCTACCCAACGTTAAATCCATTAGGTTTAAACCCTTGAGCTTGACCTTTTCTTTCGGTTCGATATAAATTACAGCTAATCCCCATTATTTCATTCCCCATTGATTCCCTGTGGTTGTAGTTCTAGATTAGCCTACCAGAAGTCGGTTTGTGGTAACCTGCCTATAGCCATTAAACAGGTGGTCTTAGCTATCATGTCCAGACGTGTAAACCCCTCTAGCAACTAAAAGAAAATCGACACAAAGAAAAAAAAGAAGAAAAAGAAAGAAAAATTCAAAAAATATATATATATAGAAAAAGTTTCAAGTTTTTAGATAATTCAATAACGTTCTTCTCCCTACATATGGAAGAACGAATTCAAAAGAAACTGCAAGAAAAGAAAATGAAAAAAAATCTGCAAAATAAAGTGCTAGGTTGCTTGAGGGTATCATAGGACGAGCGTACACTATTCCACCCGTATCTGGTTAGACGGTAGGAAGCCACAAGCTAGATTCGAGGGAAGTTAGTCGAAAGCTACACCGCACCAAAGCCATTCTCATACATTCCCATCATCCATCTCATTATAAACCCCTGTAGTGTAGAAGTCGTTACGGTCCTAAGCAGGGAAGTCCTTCTTGACTAGTTACTCGTGTTGTCATAGTGGTGGAGATGTGGTCAAATTGCAAACCTATGACAGAATTCAGTAACAGAAAATGATTGAGAGCAAAAACACTTCCCTAAACACAGAGAGTGAGAGTTTCCCCTTACCAAATAATATTTGTGTGAGGAGACTGGTCGGTCAGGTCAAATTCGTGCATGATTGGTGATTGCTCCTTGCTGTGTGCAGTTTTTAGTGAGACCAGGTTGTTTGGCTGATCAGTATGCATGTTAGGTTTCTTGTTCTAGAAGTAGTTGCCTATAATTCATTGTGTAGGTTTGATCTTTAGTTTAATCAATCTTATCATTTGTGAACTCGAGCGTTTTCTATTCGGTTTGCTTGAGGACAAGCAAAAGCTTAAGTGTGGGGTATTTTGATGACACTCGAATTAACGTGATTATCAGCCCCATTTAAGCGACAATTCTTGGCTTAAGACATGATTTTTAGGGCATAATAGCGAATATTCACTCAACTACTCTATCTCATGCCATTTGTGTTACTTTGGCCCGTTTCAGGTCTATTTGATGGTTTTCTAGTGTTTTTGTAATAGCACAGGTTTTTCCCGTCAAATAATGTAACCAAGGAGGTTTTTAAGGCATTGGAACCTCGAGGAACCACACTAGAATCGATTCAAGGAGTCAAGCAAGTCAACACAAGTCAACCCCGTTTTACAAAGAAGATTTCGGCGAAAAGGCTTAGAGTTTTCGCCGAAAATCCAAGAAGAAATCGTCTAGCTATTGAAGAAGGAGTTTTCGGCAAGAAGTAAAAGTCTGAACCGAAAACTCCAATCGAGAAAATCACAGGAGATCAGCCGACGGAGCCAGCCATTTTCCAAAGATTTTTCGGTGAAAACTCCTTAAGTTTTCACCGAAAATCCTGAAGTAATCCGGCGCTGATAGGGTTAAGTATAAATACTTATCCGGCGGCTCAAATAAACAGGGAGTCTCATAATATACTTTGAGCACAACTCATAATACAGAGCTTTTTACAAGTTCCCGACCTAAGAAGTTCGAGAGACAAGAGTTTAGAGTTCGAAGAGCCAGGAAGAGATCGTGACGCCATATTTTCATCTCGGAGACTCAGAGCTAGGAGTGAAGATTACCGGAGAGCGAAGCTTTCCTAGAGTCATCTTAATTAGGTTTTGCAGTTTATATTTGTTCTTCCTTTTCATGATGAACTCTGTTTCTGTCTTTGATTCTGTCATTATGAACATGAGTAGCTAAACTCGTAGAGCTTAGACTAGATGAACCCTAAGTGAACCAGGGCTTTAAAGCGGTCACGGATCGGCGGTAATTAGATTCAAAGTTCAATCAGTTTCTCTTTCATGTTTGGTTTGTTCTTCGCTGTTTGTGTTTCTTGTCTGGCTTGATCACATAGATTAGATTCATGTTAAGCTGAGGATATTAGCGAATGTTCACCTCACTTTAAAACACCAAATCAACAATTAACCTATTCATTGGAGTGTGCCTTTCGTAGGAACCAGTTAGGGTTAATCCACTGCAAGAGTAACTCATAAATCGTTAGTAATTCCACCAGTTAGTTTAGTCATCGCAAGAAGTGACCGTACTCGGGCGGCTAATTAATCTTGGTAGCTAGATCGGATAGAGAGAACGTTCGTCAGTCTTAAACCTAAGGGTAAGGAGTTATGGTGGTGTCTTAGAATTGATTGAACGAGAATCGAAAATCGCTGGTATGTTGATTGCCTATGCTCTGGTGATCTAAGGGGGATTCGAAGTCTAAGCTTGTCTGTCGTCTTTGTTAAGTCAACCATTCTTTCAATCTGTCTTTCAATTTAGTTTTTAATTTTCCTGCATTCCTAGAATATAAGTCGTGGAACTCATACCATGCACAACGTGTTTAAACCTGAGTAATCTGCCTTTATATTTGAGTAGAAAATTATTAGAAGACCCGTGGAATACGATCTGCTTAGCTTTCTAGCTTGGTAGTTATTTGATACGCTTCACAACGTTCATCAGTAGGGATTCAAACTTTGTGGTAAGATGGCTCATTTCATTGCATGCCACAAAGTTGATGATGCATCCTACATTGCTGACTTGTTCTTTAAGGAAGTAGTTAGGTTGCATGAAGTCCCTAAGACAATAGTTTCTGATCGTGATTCCAAATTTTTAAGTTATTGTTGGAAAACCTTGTGGGCTAAACTAGGCACTAAACTAATGTTTTCAACTACTTGCCACCGACAAACTGATGGCCAAACTGAAGGCCAAACTGAAGTGGTGAATATGTCATTATCTCAAATGCTTAGGGCTATCATTAAATCCAATATTAAGTCATGGGAGGATTGTTTGCCACACGTAGAGTTTGCATAAAATAGGGTTGTCCACTCAGCCACCCAATACTCCGCATTCGAACTTGTTTATGGTTTTAACCCCCTAACCCCTTTGGATTTATCACCACTGCCTATACTTGAGTTTTTAGATGCAGATGGACGTGCCAAGGCTGAATATGTGAGGAAACTGCATGAGAAGGCCAAGGACAACGTTGAGAGGAGGACAACTCAATACATTCAGAATGCCAACAAAGGAAGAAAGGAGAAAATCTTTGAAGTAGGAGACCAAGTGTGGATACACTTCAGGAAGGACAGATTTCCTTAGCAAAGGAAATCCAAGCTACCGCTAAGAGGCGACGAGCCTTATACTATCCTTCAAAGTCTCAGTAATAATGCCTATGTTCCTGGTCTTCTTAATTCTTACAGTGTTAGTGCCACATTCAATGTTGTTGACTTAACTCCTTATTATGACGATGTCTATGCAGATATGGATTTGAGGCCGAATCCTTCTCAAGAAGAGGGGAATGATGAGCCAACCGTACCCTGGACACGGATAGTATCCCTGACCCCAAGCCAAGTTAATTTCCTTAAAAGGAGCATCAATGGGTACATGGAGACTTGGAGCAAAGAGAGGCACGAAGAGGACAGAGAGAGGTTCGTGAGGAAAGGCTACAGAATGCTGGAAATGAGGGCCCCGAAACCTCATCACCAAGCCTTGATGATGATGTCGAGCCGGACCCTGGCACTGATGTCGGGCTGAGACAATACTGGCCTAGGGCCAACGCTTGTACTGGGCCGAAGACCGATGTCGGAGCCGAACCAACGACCCATATAGACTAAGGCTGCACCGGAGCTCAAGGACACCCCAGAGCAGATGCTGACACCCAGCTAGGCCACGACAACCAAGCACAGAGCTGAGCCACCAGCCCAGGGTCAAGCTAGACATAGACCTAGGGTCGACGCCAGGGCCCCTGCCAGAGGCGATTTGGGTCGAGCCACCAAATTACATGTGCATTGCAGAAACCCTTGAACCACAGGGATTCCTTGTCCCCTCGGGACAAACCTCCACTAATCCAAGTCCAATTTGGAGAAGAATACGCGGAGGATAAGGAATCCTTGTCCGACTAGGACACCCAAAACCGGCCTGAACACGGACACGGCACCCACCTAGGGTTTTGTCGGTTAGGGGTTTTACCTATCTTTAGACAGTTTCAGATTTATTCCTTTTTATTATTTTCTTTAGGACTCTTTCGTGAGCTGTTTATTATTTTAGACTTAGTTTCTAAGTAGGAATAGGAGAAGCACTAGGCCGATCCTTGTGCTATAAAAGGTGGCCTTCGGCCATCATTGTAACAGACACTTGAATTATAATTGAATTTAGAACATTGTTCTTTGTTTTCTTCAACCTTTTGCTCGTTGTTGCTTAGCTTAAGGTTAGGTTTATCGTGACTTGAGGTATACACCCTCAACTGCATGGCACCACTCGACTTGGACACTTAGGGTTCCTAGTTCTTTACAACTAATGGGTCCAAGTACTCTCCACCGGCACTAAGGTTTGACTCGTCACCTTTTACACAACTTACGGTATTAGGGTCGTCTGCCCACAGCTGCAGGTGGTTCATATCATTGGGCCTGTTGTAGATTCGACCCAAACTCAGCTAAAGCCTTAGCCTTGTCTTTAGGCAGCTTCCCACTATGGGCCTGAACCTAGCCCAACATATCTTTAGTCCCTGCCACCCCACCAACAGTTAATCCCTTATCCAACAATTGGGACGAAGAAGAAGAAGGCCCAAGACTTTTTGCCCTCATTGATGTCCCCTCAACTCCCTCCACTGGCGACGCCGGAAGAACATGAACCTCCTCATCGGTTGTACGCTTCCGATCTAGCACCTGGTGGTACTAACGACCACGCTGTGCCTGCATCCAGGGAGCACAATCCTTGATCCTCGCAGGTGTGTCCCAATCTGTTGCACCCAAAGAAAACCGTCGACAACCCCTCATACCCAAAGTTCACCCAAAAATCCTCTCCATAACTAAACTGAGCCTTCCTGCGTCTCAGCAACGGTTACCCAACATCCAATTGAACAAATCCCCGATGGATTTCCTTATTCTCCATTAGCGAGTCATAAAGCCTGGTAAACAAGACCTGGCCAACCGGTTGTAGAAGACCAGCGCCAAAGGTCGTAGTGCAAAATTGCACTGGTACCTTCTCCAATTGGACCTAGAAATCTGCAAACGCAAGTTCCGAGAAAACCTTCGCCGAAGGTGCCACCCATGGGATCCAATTAACCAGGTACCCATCCACCGCATGAGGCCGAAGACGCATGACCCAATCCATGTCAGCCTTACGAACAAAAAAGATCTGATATAAGCCATGGCCCACCTCCGACAAATAGAACACTGACGGGAGCAGATTCCACTTACGGCCAATAGTGACATGTAACCACTGCCTCGGCTTGGGAGTCGGGTAGAAGATTCTTGCCACAAGACTTGATTTACATCGAAGTTGAAGATTGGAGCAGCCATATTCAGGGACTATACTGTCACTGAAGAGATTAGGGAAGAAAGAAAAGGAGAGAATGTAATTGAAAAAGCTACTATCCACTGGTGTAAAGGGCAGATCCTTGGAAATCCTAGAGATGAGGGCGGATTGGGATTCCGTGAGTTTGGTACTTTCAATATGGCTCTCCTAGCAAGACAGGGGTGGAGGATTCTTAATAACCCGGATGCTCTCTGGGTCCGACTCCTCAAAATGATCTACTTCCCCACTGCCACCTTCCTCTCAGCGTCCAAAGGGCGGCGACCTTCTTGGATCTGGGCCAGCCTCATCGACGGTCGTAAAATGCTCCGTGACCACTGTGTCAGGATAGTGGGGAATGGCGCTTCCACCTCTATTTCTGACGACCCTTGGATCCCGACTATGCAAGGATTCCACATGCAGTCCCCGGTTCCTAACTCTGACATGATCAGTGACCTAATGGTCAACGGGACGCAGAGATGGGATGAGAATCATTTAAGGAGTTGCTCCTCTGAAGAGACTGCCACAATCTTGCGCATCCCTATCGGGCCAACAGATATGCAGGACTTTTGGGCCTGGTCCCCCGACCCCTACGACAAGTTCATAGTTTGGTCAGCTTACCACGCCATCCGCGCCCAGTCGCGGCCTCCGAATCCAGACCCCGATGGGAATTCGAGGGCGAAGTGGAAATGGTTATGGAGCCTCAATATTCCTCAAAAGGTCGGTTTTTTTCCTTTGGAGAGCGATAAACAACTGCCTGGCCACTAACCTAAATCTGGCCGCAAGGAACTGCACCCCTTCCCCTCGGTGCCCCCTCTGCGATCAGGGAGAATCTGTTACTCACTGTCTTTTCTTCTGTACTCATGCTCGCAGCACTTGGGCCATCCTCCTCCCCTCCATGCTACCACCTCTTTCCCCTGATTTTGGTTCTTGGTTTTTTTCCCTCAGGGAGACCGGTGACTCCTCGGCTTGGCCACTGGTTGCCACAGGATGTTGGACATATGGAAAGCTCACAACGCTTTTGTGTTTGATGGAGCACAACCTTGTGTGACGACCACTGTCTCTTTGAGTACCCGCGATTACACTTTTTGGGCCGAGGTGTCAATAAATGTCTCTACCTCTTTGCCCCAGCCAGCTCCTCCACTCCCACCTTGTCCTATTCCTCCGCCTAGTGATAGCATCCTGGACTTTTACTACGATGGGTCCTTCTTCCCTGAGACTCAGTCGGCGGCTTATGGGATCGTGATTTCAGATTCCCATGGATTAGTTCAAGATGGTCGAGCTGGCCTTGCTTTTGTTTCGACCCCAATTGCTGCGGAGGCTGTTGCTATCTTGGAAGCGGTTACCCTTGCCCATCTTGGAGGTGCACGGGCTCGCGTTTTCTCGGACTGCAAGACCCTCATTGACATTCTGAACAACAAACCAACTCCTTGGCCGTGGGACTGTGCATCACGTGTGGCAACTGCTCTCTCTATCCTTCGTCGCTCGCAGTTGGTTTATGTTCATTTTGTTCCTAGGACCCGCAATATGCATGCGGATTGGGTGGCTAGAAGGAAGGCCCTTGAATCCCTCCCTGATTCTTGGTTGTCGCTCCTAAACGGCCCCTTAGTGCTCTTGTAATTGTTCCCTCGGGCCTGTTGGCTCTTTCGAAATGAAAGCTCACTCTTTGTCAAAAAAAAAAAAAAGCCAAACTAACCGCCAACTCGCCCACGTTCACCCTTACCCCAACATAGTGGGAATTGAAGCGAAAACACCGCAGCGGCATAAAGCCTAAGATAATTAACGGCACGAGGCCTTGACGTGATGCAAAGACACAATTGAGAGAGGGAACCTCCGGCCAAACACTGCCTCAGAGAATTTCAAAGATAAACCACAACATGATTACCAAAGTACTAATATTGGTGCACAGTGAACTATTATTGTTTATGAATCCACAAAATTGGCATCTCATGAACCAATATTTTTTCAACTCAACGCTTCTAGTAGCTCAGTTTGGATCATTGTCAGCCCCTTTGCACTAAGCAGAGTTTTTTTTTACGATAACTGATTGAAAGTAGGTTGTGTAAGTTTAACATAGATGCAACTGAGTGAAAGTAGGCTATGTAATACACCAAATTGACCTAGTTACTGAGAACGAATTCACAGTCAAGTATCATCCATATCATAAAAGCCTTATGAGTTGATCAAATATATGGAAATTGTTGTAGTTCTATTACTAACATAGACAAAAAAAAAAAGCCACATAGTAAACTATTTTAATAGATACTTATGAGGGTTACTGTTCTCTAATCAGTGGAGCAAGGCTAGTGTCGGGGTGTCATCACCGTTGATACAATCGTCATCCACTGGCATAATCGAGTGCCCTAAGTTACAAAAGGCATGATTGAAAGATCGATGAGTTCAATCGTGGCGTGATTGAGAAATCTACATAGACTAATCATGGGAGATGGGATGGGATGACGACGGAGTTGGGGTTGAGATGAATAATCATCTTTGTAATTTTATGAAACAGATGACATCGAGAATAATGGGACAAACGAAGGATAGTGTGAGCGGAGCCAATTTTGGGCTAAGGGATTAATTAGATTTTTCTTTTCAATAGGGTATTGGAAATTACAAAAAAAAAATTTTGGAGCAAATATTTTTCTCAGCGTGTCAACGAGATTGGTCAATTAGAGACCGTATAATTTTTTCAAAAAAGTTGTAGAATTTGGAGACCATGTATTAATTGAATTAGGGATTGTTATTAATTATTGTGGTAAAATATATGTAATCTAGTACTGGGGACCATTTTATGTTATGGTCCCTAATAAATACAAATACGATCTCAACTAATATAGTTTTTTTGTTACCATACAGTTCCGGAAGATTCATTTGAGTACGATGAGTAATTCTTCTTCCCGTCGATACTTTGTGGTCTACAACTATCCGATTCCGGATCTCACTAATGCCATAAATGTGTAATTGAGAAAAAATCAATCAGATGGTTAATAATATCAATTGATGTTAGGATCTCGCTAATGCCACGAATATGTAACTAGGAGTCGAATTCTTCTCTCGCGTTACGATGAAAGTTGGATCTTCAAAGTTAGAACATTTGACACATAAGTTGTAAAACAATTTAAATTTGAGACTAAAAGTGATGTTCATGAAAATAATTCAACTAACCAATAACATAGTGTCACGTGTAGCTTAACCAGTTCCGCAACATCGCAGTAGCGTTTTAGATACTACTTAGGGATCCGCAGAAGAGGGTAAAAGGTGTTATTTTGGAGACTAGTAAAAGTAGCAACGTCGTGTTTGGTTTGTTATATGTTGGGTCACTGTCAAGAACTCACTCTGTCTCAGTTGTCGCTCTCTCCCTACTACTGATCATAAAAGATGCAGATAGTTCAGTACTGATGGGAGATGGAAGTGGCCTAGTTGCAGAGTCAGTATCCATGATCAGCAGAAAAACAGAGATTAATTAAAGGATCGATGACTAAACAGAGATGAATAAGTCGCTGCCCCTGCCTTCCTGCCTGGATGCAGCAGTCATTGTTCCCTCTCATTGTCTTACTGATACTGCTGCAAACTGATCAGACTTGAGAGAGAGAGAGAGCTAGCCGGGCAGTCTGAACTTAGATACCTAGCTAGGGGACAAGTAACTATTTTTTCTAGACAAAAAGGTTACAAAGAAGCCATCTTTTCTGTTGCTGCTGCTGGACTGCTGGTAGCTAAATGGGATTTGATCTTATTAGCTAGATATAGATATAGATATATAGCTACACATGGATACTATTAGGTATAGCCTATAGGGTCTGCCCCCACCTTGATAGTTGATAACGATAATCGGTTCTGATGCTGGCCTGTGCTGTGCTGTGTTCAGAGTTGGGGGAAACTTAATTACCGTCATCCGGACTGCGGGTAATACGTACTTTTTCCACTAGTTTTTTCGTTTCTGCTGGACCAAAACAACTTAATTATCAACCTCACTGACCTCTGTATATATTCAAAGCCTCACTTATTTATCTCCTCGATCGTCAGGCTAACCAAGCTACCTGACTTAGCTTGGACAACCTTGGTGTTTGTTTCAGGAGGTGGGTTCTCCCGTGATTATGTACGGTGAGAAATTTATGAAATTTCTTATATAAGAAATGCTATAGTACAATTCGTCGTTAATTTGTACCATTCATTTATTTCATAAAGGGTACAGTTTAACAACGAATGGTACCACACACAATAATATTAGAATATGCAAAAACTATAATTTTCAATAATCAAAATAATAACATAACCCTTATTAATGCATGATAAACATGAATGGTAGAATGAGAATCCCAATGTATACTATAATTGTACCATTCGTCGTTAAATTGTATTCATTTATTTCATGAAAGGTATAGTTTAACAATGAATGGTACCATCACATAATATACAAAAGTACAATATACGAACAAATGGTACAACTACGAGATGAATGGTACTTTCACAATGAATAATTTTTAATAAATGAAAGATAAAAAGTTAAAAATGAAAAATAAATAAAATAATCGTAGGAACCCTGAAACGCGAGAGATGGGTGGTTATTTTTCATTATTATAAATTTACTAATATACCATTTGTTACATTTCACTACAAAAAAAATTGATCTTTAGCTACTGCAAAATTACAACGACATGAAAATGCATTAGCAAATAGTTGGTATTTGCTACGACAGTCACTATTTCATATAGTAATTTGCAGTTGCCACACCACTATTTGTGACGGGGATGCTGAGTGTAGCAAATAGTGGTGTGGCAAATAGTATTTGCTATTGCAAATTACTATATGAAATAGTGATTGTCGTAGCAAATACCAACTATTTGCTACTGCATTTTCTTGCCATTGTAATTTTGAAGTAGCTAAATGTAAACTTTTTTGTAGTGTTTATTACCACTTGATTAAAGATATAAATCCAACAGTCCAGATTCAATTTCTTAAATAATAAATCTTTGTGATTTCTCACCTTAATACTCTCCGTTCTCTAGCCTAACTTTTTCGTTTGGGCTTAAGATGGCTCATCAAGTAGACTCCAATTGCAAATAAGAAAGAGGAGTTAGTCATGAACTTCCCAAGAGACATTTCTTAGGAGAGACGACAAAATTATTTTCACTAAATGAGCGACCTATTACCAAAACGTCAAACTAATTAAAAGCAGAAGGAAGTCAAGGATTTCATCCACAATAAAATTGCCTAAGATTGAAGAAGACATTCGTGCTAATAGCGAACAACCTTCGTACCCCATCAACGTTAACTGTAAGTCTGAAGGATGTGGAGGACACCACACTCCTCAGATAGAGGGAGAGGAAGTAGTATGATAAAGCAATGACGAAGACGAAGGAACATGGCCAATCAATGTTCATGATTCTGCCTGGTGAATTGACGAATCACTATCAATAGAAGGAACTGAGCATGGTTGAAAACCACATGCTACGACTCTTTCAGATTCTCCATCAAACTATAACCCTTTTGCAACGAGAGGACTTTTCGTATAGAGAATGTACCGCTAGACCAGACCCATGTGAGAATTTTAAAATTTTAGATAGATCTAAAGAAACAAGACTAAGAAAATGTTGAGAAACTCAACAAATGTTAAAAAAAATTCCAAATGAAGAATTAGGGCTTTGGCTAGATTTATAAGAACCAAATGGACCTCTGATGAACCTATGATCGTTGTTCGGGTTCAAACAAATAACTAACAAAGCTAGGGTAGATCGTATTCCAGGGGTTTCCTCTACTTCCTTACTCAAAGATGCTGGCAGTTTAATTCAAGATTAAACACAAGTTGTGCGTGGTGTGAGTTCCACGACTTCTATACTAAAATGCAAAGATGATTTGAAATGAGAATTAAATCGAAGAAAGATTGAAGATTGAATGATTGACTAGAAAGATGACAGACAAGCTTAGACTTCGAATCCCCCTTAGATTACCAGAGCAACAGCAGTCAACAGACCAGCGATTTTCGATTCTAGTTCATTCAGTTCATAGACACCATCATAACTCCTGACCTTAGGTTTAAGACTGGCGAACGTTCGCTCTATCCGATCTAGCTACCACGATTAATTAGCCGCCCGGGTACGGTCGCCTCTTGCAATGACTTAACTTAACTGGTGCAAATTCTAATGATTAATGAGTTACTCTAGCAATGGATCAACCCTAATCGGTTCCTACGAAAGGCACGCTCCAATTATAAGGTTGATTGTTCGATTTGGTGTTTTAAAGTAAGGCGAGCGTTCGCTTCTATCCTTAACTTAACAAGAATCTAATCTAGGTGGCCAAACCAGACAAGAAACACAGAAAACGAAGAACAAATCAAACATGAAAGATGAAACTGAATGAATTTCGAATCTAATCACCGCCGATCCGTGACCGCTTTAAGCCCTGGGTCACTTAGGGTTCATCTAATCTAAGCTACACAAGTTTAGCTACTCATATTCGATACAGCAGAATCGAGGACAGACAAAGAATACATCTCAGGTAGGAAGACAGAGAAGAACTGCAAAACCTAGTTTCGATGCTTCCTGGCAGCTTCAATCTGCTGACTCTTCAACTCCTAGCACTGGCTCTCCGAGATGGATGGATGGCGTCACGATCCGTTCCTGGCAATTTGAACTCTATCCACTCGCCCTGTCTCTCCCTCCGTCTTGGTTTGTGTGTGTGTGTTAAGTGATTGATTCCCCAGTGTAAGTCGCCGAATTCTGTATTTATATCAACCCGAAATTTTCTGATTTCAACTGGGATTTTCACCGAGAATAGTAGAGGAATTTCGGCGAAGACTTCTTCCTACTCGGGGCAGTGGATTCCTTCTTATGTTTTCGGCGAAAACCCAAGGGTATTTTCGCCGAAAATACATGTGTAAATGGGGCAGGCGTTTTCGCGAATACATTTCGTTAATGAGGGATAAACCAGGGTTCCAACGTCTAAGACACGTCCTTGGCTACCGTATTCGATGGCAAAAACCTGTGCTAACATAAAAAACTAGAAAACCATCAAATAGACCCGAAACGGGCCAAGGTAACACAAATGGCACGAGATAGGACAATCGATTGAATATTCGTTATTCTACCCTAAAAACCATGTCTTAAGCAAAGAAATGTCGCTTAAATGAGGCTGATAATCACGTAAAATCGAGTGTCATCAAATACCCCACACTTAAGCTTTTGCTTGTCCTCAAGCAAACTGAACTAGAACACACTCAAATTCATAAATGACATGAGATTAAACTGAGATTCAATTCTAACAATTTGGTTTAGACTGTTCCACATAGAAAGAGTGACCTACACATGCAAGAACATCAACCAAACAAGTTTTCGATCTCACTAATTTCTACACACTTCAAGTAGTGGTTTTAACAAAGATTGTTTCTTAGCAAAACAATTAATCATAATTAACCGACTAGGATAACACCAATTCTAATCAAAAAGACTTTAAGCTCTAGCCATGATGTGGACGCGGAGGTAGGAAAAGTGACGTGGCTATCGACTCGAGTTCATCCGTTTCTAGATCTGTACGTTACATGTTCTAGCTAGGACCGATTTAAACAACAATTTCTTTCAAGATTCAAACTTCTTTAATTTATTTACTGCATACTAATGCTCGATACCAAACACTTCACTTAGGTGTTGGACCTGCCTAGCTCACAGTATTTGTGCCTATGCTAGTGCTCAACCCGAACACTTCACTTAGGTGTCGGGCTTGCCTAGCTTTGATTTTTCAGCACTTTAAAGAACTTTAGCATTGATTTGATTCACTCAATTACTTGATTTCACCATTTAGCCACTTAATCCTAGCTAGTTATAACTTTTTACACAAGATTTCGAATTGGATTTCCATCTAATCTCAAGCCACAATCACAGGTGATCAAATATGGAGTGAAAACATGGAAGAAGCTAGCATTTATCATCTTAGAACGGTGTTATCGAGCTTTGTTATTAACAAGTCAATCAATTCAATTAATTCAAGTTTCAACTACAGAAGTGATTTATGATCTGTTCTGACCTAGGCTCATTTAATATCATTCTGACACGTTGGTTACAGGTTCTAAGTGGAACAGTCTAGACGTCATTGTTCAAAATTGAAGCCAATTTCACATCAAAAGTCAAGAATTGAGCAATTCTATGCTAGAGAGACTGGACAGGAATCACGAGGCACACGAGGATAGGCAATCAAGATCATGCATGGTTATCTAACACCTTACCCCACACTTAAGCTGTTCTGTGTCCTCACAGGACTAAATTAAAGTAGAGAGAGAAACGAAGAACCTGGAGTGTGGTGTAGTGGACGAACGCGGAGAATCCGGAGCGGAGCGGAGCTACTTAAAATCCTACAAAACACAAACAACAAAAAGATCAAAAGGACACCAGGACAAGTGTCCCAGATCCACACAGAATAAAATTGGGTAGAAACCCAAAAAGAAGAAAGAAAAGAAAAGGAAAAGGATAGGAACAACCTGATCACTGTCCCGCGGGCGGGGTGGAGTGGCGAACCGCTGCTCCATCTGCTGTCGCCATGCGAGCTCGTCCTTGTGTCTGGCTGACTGGTCGGCCATGAATTGTTGTAGAGTGGACCAACGCTCGTTCTGAGTCTCTTCATGTGCTACTCGGTCCTTCTGCCATTGCAACGAACCAGCCGAGTAGTCTAGCTGCCACTTCTCAATACGCGCCAGCCTTTCATTCATCTCCGCGGTGATTTGCGCTCGCGACGGCGGGCGGTCAACTGACTAGTGAGTGCGGTGAGGGAGCGATGTGCAATGCTCAATAGTCTCTGAAAGGTCGATGCGCCGTGCTATGGCAAGTTCAGCGCCTATATGCTCAATCGGGATACGAGGAACATCGGGGCCCCATTTGTCACCGAGCTGGAGGTTGTCGATCAGAATTGAAATGAAAGGGCCTCCTGGAAGCTCAGTAGGAAGCTTCTTGGCGGTAGTGCGCTTGTGAAAGAATCGTGCAAGCCACCATCCGGGGTGCAGGTTGGCATCCTCCTCTAAAGCACGGAATAATATGAGCTCCTCCAAAGAAACGTGGTGGCGGCTCGTCTTGCTGCGAAAACACAGAGATTGCACCCAAACATAATGCAAGAATTTAAGAATAGGGTGAAAGATGTCACCGACCGTGGGGTGGACGATAGGTGAGCTCTCATCCTCACAGCAGGCCCATTTCCACACATTCGGGTAAGGAGCACTTGTGATGGCGTATGTGTCCTCGAAGCCAGCTAATGCAGTATCGAAATTGACGTGCGGATCCAGCAAGCGGCCGAACTCGCGAAGGGACTTCTCATGAAGAACACCACCGAGGCGAAAGGAAATGAATTTCTGCTCACGAAAGGGCTTCGGGGTGAGTCGCCGGAATGAACTCCAGAACTCCTGGAGGGCGACTAGCGGGTAGGGGGAGCCATGAGTGGTCAGCACTCGCAAACGGCTTTATGAAGAGCGGTGTCAATAGTCGAGTGCCAAGCCGGATTGTGCGCTTTGAGACTGTCAAGAGAAAGAACTGCCACCTTAGCCGGAGGAATGTCTTTGATCTTCTGAAAGACCTCAAGCTGGTGCGGCTCCAGGGCGGCGATGAAAGGATGTACGGCCCATTGGCAGGTGTAGGAATAGAGGAAATGGAAGTCGCAGGGGTCGGCGCATCTTCGGGAATGATGGCCACAGCCGTCGATTTCTGTGCAGCTGGTGCGGATCGTCGGGAAGGTGGTGTCTTGCTCTGGCGAGCTGAGGATCGCTGCGCTCTGTCTGCACTGGTAGTCTTAAAACGCTTGGGAGCCCTGTAAAATACAACTCAGAGATGACCAGCATTAGATGACAAGACTCTTACCCCGCACTTAAGTTGACAAGTTGGGGTAAACAAATTAACCGAGAAATCATCGAATCAGGATATAGCGGTAAAGAACTGTCAATTCATTTAGCAAGCATGAAGAACGGAATGATTCAGCGACACAATCTCACAGACAACAAATCACGCTTCCGAAAAGACCACAAAACAATGACAGAACCTAGCCAATTGATACCGACAAAGCAATCATGAAGAATGTGGGAGAACCAAAAAGTCAACCAAAGTTAATCATGCCGAAAACCGAAAGTCAAAAAGCCAAACGATGCACAATCAAGGGCTGAGCAACTAACCGTGAAGACATGACTCGAGAAAATGATTGGAAATCCGCGAAATTGATGAAATACTTGAAAACTAGGTTCGGCCGGAACCGGGGCTGAAAAGCTCGATTATAGGGTTGGGAACTAGGGCAGGACAAGGAGATGGGCGGCGGCTACTGTGCAGTGGGCGGCGGTGGTGGCCAGTTGGTTTCAAGGAGGCGGCGGTGGCGAGGCAATCGGCGGGCTGGCGGGTTTTTAAGGTAGGTGAGGAAGTTGTGCAATTTTTCGGATGGAAGGCGGAAAAAAAAGGGAGGCCGAAACCGGGTTAAATAGCCGAAGGGTAGCACAAGATTTTCGGCGAAAATCAAGGGTAATTTTCGGCGAAAATGCAATTCAAAATAGGTTCCGGCTCGGCGAAAAGATAGAAGTTTCGGTCCGAAAAGTGGAGACAGGGGGGAGCAGGTTGATTTTGAACGCAGGTTTTCGGCGAAAACAATGACACATTTTCGCCAAAAACTTATTTGAAAATGGCGGTTGTTTTTTTTCTTTTTCTTTCGTAAGGGTTTAAAACAAAAACGACTCAAAACGAGAAAATAACTGACTCCAGCCGTGGGTTGCCTCCCACGAAGCGCTCTTGTTTAACGTCCGTGAGCCAGACGATACCTGGATTCGTGTCAGGATTCCAAGGTGAAGTAGTGTACGTCGATGGAAGAGACAGCTAACCCTTGCAGATACTTCTTAAGCCTATGCCCGTTAACCACAAACGGCTCTTGATCGTGCAATTTAATGTAGACGCTGCCTAAGGGTGTCTGTCTGACTACGGTATAAGGGCCAGACCATCGAGATTTCAACTTACCCGGAAAGAGCTTTAATCGAGAGTTATATAAGAGCACTTCTTCTCCAGGGTAGAACTGCTTGATCGTCTTCAATTGAGAGTCATGAATTTTCTTGGTGCGTTCTTTGTATAGCTTCGTACTCTCATAAGCGTGGAGACGGTGCTCCTCAAGCTCAGCGATCTGGTCATGGCGATTACTACCTGCTACTGCATAGCTCATATTCAACTCTTTGTTAGCCCAGAATGCCTTGTGCTCAAGCTCAACTGGTAAATGACATGACTTGCCATAGACCAGCTGATACGGTGAGGTACCGATGGGAGTCTTGTAGGCAGTTCGATAAGCCCATAAGGCATCATTGAGCTTAGATGACCAGTCCTTGCAAGACCGGCCAACTGTCCTATCAAGAATCTGTTTGAGCTCACGGTTCGTCACTTCCGCCTGACCATTCGCTTGAGGATGGTAAGCCGTGGACATTCGGTGGGTGACGCCAAAACGTTTGCACACCCGGTCGAATTGTCCGTGGAAGTGGGTGCCCCTATCGCTTATGATGAAGCGCGGTGAACCGAAACGCGTGAAAAGATGGGTAAGGAACCGTCCCACCACTCTAGAATCATTAGTGGGTAAAGCTTCAGCCTCACCCCACTTAGAGACGTAATCAACGACTACAAGAATGTACTTGTTTCCGTTGGAGGGTGTGAAACGGACCCATAAAATTGATTCCCCAAACATCAAAGATTTCAACAGTTAAAGAAGCGGTGTGGGCTTTGGAGAGATTATCTTCTATAGCTCGACGGGTTCACGAGAAGCGGACATGGACACCAGAGGGGAGGATTGTTCCGCGCATGCCACTATGAGTTCAACAAACGTAGTTCAAAGTACAAGATGGGTTATACTTGTGGTCTAACTATCGAGGTTATTTCAACGTACGTGGGCCCCATGGTTTAAAGAAAAGACAAGATTCAACTTACTTGTTGGATACTGACAGCTTCTGAACGAGGGGACGACATTCACAGTAGGTTTTACTGAAGTTTTTATTTATTACTTAGGCCACTCCATTGTTGGATTATTAGGCTCATCTTTTGTTGTTTGGTTAATCTTTCGTAGTGGATACCGTGGGACGGGTTTGAGGACCATAGTCCGAACACATACACCGCGCACCGCGTCATCGCACCACTGATTTGCTACTTCAGTGTTCAGTGGCATAGGCCTAATTGTGTATTGCGTCAGTTCGGGATAGATCAGCCACTACCGACGTTTGAGATGCCACGCTCAGATGTCATCAATAACTTAGAGATCACACAGCAGGGGACACGACAGGGAGACTGGGTTGCCAGGTACCCTAGTTCTTCAATTGCATTCAGGATCTCGTCACCGACAGACGCAGAGTCTGTGTCACATCAGACCCGACATGAAGGACTGAAGAGTGTGATGAGTAAGATCCGCAATGGATGGAAATGGCGCTGGTGCACACGTCACTACGTTAGCAACTACAACACAAAGGCAAAGTATCCAGCCATGAAGCATCGCTTACAAAGTCTATGTAGGTCTCATTAAACTCCTAACTACTTTATTTTCAACCTATTATCGTTTACTAAACCCCATTCATTGTGTGCACTTGCAGGTAACAGATCCTTCATGAGGAAATTCAAAAAGGAGGCCAAATCGTTCATGAGAACCGATGCTCGCGAACTTACTTCAAGATGCTGCCGTCAATGAACTTTGGGAGTTTGGGAAGAAGAAGGTGTGGTTGGAAACTAGGATGAGAAGAGATATTTATAGGTAGATCTAGGGTTTAGGGGTTCCCAGCCAGCGCGGCGCCTGCTGGAAACCCCTAAGCCCTAACGGCAATAGGAAACTACTATTACGGGGCAGTTCAGCCAGCTCCAGCCAGCGCCGCGCTCACTAGCCAGCGCGACGCACACTGAGTAGCTAGGCGCTGGCTTCCCTTCACATTTGCCCCTATATGGACATACTTTGATGATTTTCCACTGACGGTACATACTTGCACATAAGTGCCCCCAAAACTACAAAACCCTAGGTCTTAACTTGAGCATGAAAACCCTAAAATAAGGGATTGTTTCTACCAGTAATGTTGTATTGTTGTTATTATCGTTGTACTACTACTGCTTCTAAATATTGATGATATTGTTCCTCAAATAAAATTTGTTGTAATTAAGGATTAATACCTGCTGCTATGAGTAGATGAAAGGTTCAATTTTGAGAATAGATAAAACTTATAACTTCTTGTTGTTATTAACCCTTAAAAATCAAATAACAACAAGCATCCATGATAAAATAGATAATCATAAAACAACTTAGCTAGACAAAAACATAAAATCTCACCACGTCGTATATAATACATCCACGTTCACCAAGCCATACAAAATTCCTCAAAGTTTACCTAGCCAACCAAAATCTTGTACAGATTGTGGTTGTACAATCGACTCGATTTTTATAACAGATAATGACTAGATAATTATATAACGCATTGGAAAATAAAAAAAAATTATCAATTCCTCCAAAATCTCATCCGTTTCAATGAGATTTCTAACCCTCATAGATAACCTAGATATATCAGATTACGTACGTAGTAGTTGTGTGGATATGTTGTAGATCACTCAAGAGCAGCATTATCACTTGTGAGGAAAGCTTTCAACACTAGATACACAAATACGTGCTGCACGATATTGTATCATCAAGTCATCCTCCCAGATCGTCTTTCATTTAGCAAAATACTAATTGACACTCTGGGAATACTGTACACGTGAATATTAAGTGGTCTGCAAATTTGCTACACTTAGTAGTTTGCTCGACGAAATGGGAGTTTTTTTTCCCAGACACGGCCAGAGAAGGATGTGTGGAAGTGGATTTGTGTGTGTGAACTTGATGGTAAGGATAGTAAACTCTACAGAGGCAAAAAAATGACCTTTTAGAGGCAAATACGCAGTACCTCCGTAGTCAGGTTATGTTGTCAATTGACATAATATAGATGATGAGTATGTTTTGAAGTTAGGAATTCAGTAGTCTATATATGGTAAAATAGGATTGGAAGAAAATGAAAACATATGTTTAGAGATAATAAGCAATACATAGCAGTAGATCATATAAGAGGCCTCTAACAAAATCATGATATTACAGGAATGCATGAAAGAATTTGAAGTGTCTTGTTGCTGTTTGACACTTTCAGTAGCTACCTAACTACTTGCTTTCTTTCTTAGTTTCTTCTTCTTCTTGTTTTTGTTTCCCTCTATCAACTTATACACGTACAATTATAGATTGGGGGGGGGGGGGGGGGGGGGGGTTTGAAGATGATGATATAAGCAAAGCAACCAACAAATGTAAAAGAAGAAGTAAGGAATTAAGGATAGATAATAATAACTATACTTTTACTTTCTCTCTCTATCCCGCCTCTAAAGGAGGAGGGGGGAGGTGGTAACGGTTCCAGCTAGTTGTATGGATGCATATGACTCCAAGCCTGAACAGTGCCACCCACATTCCAACTGATACCGGAGCTGGTTTGTTGTTGATGATGTTGAATCTCATTGGGATTGCTGCCTGGATTTGTGCTGGCTTGATCAACATCACCAGTAGCAGCAGCAGTAACTTGACCGTATGAATTCCCAAAAAAACCACTCCGTGGGTGCGGACTCTCCTCCGGCCCTATCTTGTTGAGGCTTCATATTATTATTATTAAGCTCCCCAAGATCTCTAAACAGTATAGGCTGTGGCTTCTCCAGCTCTAATCCACTTCCGCCGCCATCCTTGTTGTGTTGATCACTACTACTGTCTCCGAAAAGCATTGCTAAACGCTGCTGCTGAAGTTTCCAGTGAAGATCCTGGTTCATACAGCTCAACGACTCTATAGAAGAAGCCAGGCTTGTGTTCACGTTCATTGAACCACCACTCCCCCCGCTGCCTATCCCGTATGCCAGTAGATGCGGCGGCGGTGGAGGAGGAGGAGGCGGCTCCAGGCTGAATGAATCCGAGGCAGAAATCGAAAGATCCATCCCGAACGGATGATGATGATGATGATGAAGTTGGTTACTGTAGGAGGAAGGTAGCGGAGGTGGCATTAAGGATAAGCCTTTGAGGTTGAAGTCCATGACAGGAGATGGAGAGAGTCCGTCGAAGAATTTGAAGGCGGAGATATCGGTAGAGGAGGAGGAGGTAGTTGCTGCTGAGGAGGATGAGGAGGAAGATGAATTAGCTGAGGAAGAGGACTTGAATTTCTTGGACTTCCTGCAGCCACCTCCAATAGGGACGCTACGGAGGGCACCGCCTTTGGTCCAGTAGCGTCGGCAAGTCTTGCAGAAGTGGCGTGGCTGGGAGAGGCTGTAGTTGTTGTAGTAGCAGAACTTTGTGTTTGGGGAGTCGCATCGAGGGCACTTCACCACCGGCTGATTCTCAGCCGCTGCCGCTGATGTGGATGAAGATGATGGCGGCGGAGGTGGTTTATTGTTGACGTTGGCTACTGCAGGAGGAGTACAAGTAGTAGGGTTGTGTAGGTCGTTTTGCTGCTGTCGGTGATGATTGATTCCGGACATGGTGATGATGATGTTGTAGTGAATTTTGCGATAATTGTTAATTGAATGATTTCATGCGGAGGAAGTAAGCTAGGTAGGAGGAGATAGAGATGGTTCTTGTGAAAAAGGGAGTGATGAGTTTTGTGAATCTGACCTGAGGGGAAAAAAGCTGTGGAAGTTGAGGAGAGAGATTAGTATAGTAACCACTGAGGGAAGGGAATAAGGGGGGGTGGATATAGTTAGGTTGTTGTTATATATAAGCGGAAAACATGTGGAGAGAGAGATTATGAATGATGATGATGGTCTGAAGAAGAAAGAAACGGATGATCATCTGCTGGCACACCAAAAAACGAGTGTGACGTGATTCTATTTTTATTTCTATCTGTATTTTGTTTTTTTGACAAACCCTGGTGCCGCCGGCGAGGTCCAAAGTTCCTGCTGCTAGTTTGGGGTCGTCGGGAACGGAACGGAGCGCTACTGCTAAGACTCTAACATGTAGGCTAAGTGTTACCGTCTCCTTTTTATGATTCGAAACTATTCCTCTACTTTCATGGAACCGGCGTCGCAACCTACCTCGAGGCTCGAGGCTTCTCACTCTCTGGATCCTCCTCCTCTCCCTTTCTTTCCGCCGTCAACCCTCCGTCCGTCCTTGTTTTCCAAACAAACCCCGAGTGACTCTCTTTCTCTCTGCAACTGTAAACCCGTAGTGGATTATAAGGGCTCAAGCCCAGTTTCAATCCCCGTCTCTTGTGATGGGCTTCGGGGCCCAAATCCATTTTCTAAGCAAGTAGAGTCTGGCCGAGTTGGAGATTGGCCTGACCATGGGTTGGTTTTCAAAGGCTGGCTGGCCACTTGGTTGGCTACACAAGTTAGGATGTAGGCTAGATATCAAATGGGCTTGAGTTGATTTATCACTTGGCTCAAATAAACACCATCAATTGTAAGAGAAATAGTTGAGTAAACAAAGAAAAGAGAATATTCAAGAATTTTCCTTTCTTTTCTACGTTCTATCAGAGATGAATCTTAGCCTACCGGTGACCGCCTCTATGAGGACCTTTGGGCGGAGTTTTATTGATCCACTAACTGACTTGAATGAAGAAAGAAAGATCTTTATCTACACAATTTGAGGAGTCACACCCCCCCATAAAATCTTCATTTTAAAGAGTTTTGATCTGAAATTTTGCAGAGATGTTAAGCATACCATAACCATTCATGATACAAAGTTTCATAATTTTTGGATTAGTATTAAATATTTCTCGAATATTTTTCTTTTGCTGCTGACACCCGGATGCAGGGCCGGGAGCACCGGACACAGCCCGGATGCAGGGCCGAGAGCACGGACACAGCCCCGGATGCAGGGCCGAGAGCACCGGACACAGCCCGGATGCAGGGCCGAGATCCCGGTCAACCCGGATGCAGGGCGAGACCGGGCACCCGATGCAGGGCGAGAGACCGGGCCAGCCCCGGATGCACGGCCGAGAGCCCGGCCCTGCCCTGCAATTATGCCGGGCCAGCCAAGGGCCCCGAACCAGCCCGGATGCCAGGCCGAGCCACCAAGCCAAGGGCCCCGGACACAGCCCCGGATGCAGGGCCGAGATCCCCGGTCCAACCCCGGATGCAATGCCGAGGGCCCCGAGGCATCCCCCGATGCAGGGCCGAGAGACCCGGGCCAGCCCCTGATGCCGGGCCGAGAGACCTGGGCCAGCCCCTGATGCTGGGCCAAGAGCCCCGGCCCTGCCCTGATGCCGGGCCGAGTCACGAAGCCAAGGGCTCCGGATCAGCACCAGATGCCAGGCCGAGCCACCAAGCCAAGGGCCTCGGACACAGCCCCGGATGCAGGGCCGAGAGACCCGGCACTGCCCCGGATGCCGGGCCGAGAGAGTCCCGGATGCCGAGCCGAGTCACGAAGCCAAGGGCCCGGATGCCGGGCCCAGCTACCGAGCCAAGGACCCGGATGTACGGCCAAGCCACAGAGCCGAGAGACCGAAGAGCCCGGATGCAGGGCGAGTTACCGAGCAAAGGACCCGGACACAGCCCGGATGCCGGGCCGAGTCACAGAGCCGAGAGCACGGTGCATGACACCCTTGTCAACACCTTGTCAAACCCACTTGTCTAACACACTGTCAAACACACTGTCACACTGACACTCTGCTAACACACGCCTATCACACGCCCACGCCGGCGTGTGTGTGTGTGTGTTTATTGAAGCAGTGGCCACGGACGGTGAGCACGGTCACGGATATTGTCATGGTCGGCAACGGTCGGAGACCTACTATCAGCTTCGGACACCCGCTATAATAGACCCACTGAACGCTGAAAAAAGCCGACCGATCACCGAATGCCGGCGGCGACCACCGCCGACGGCCGGCGGTCCACCAATCTTGCCCCCTGGTGTGCCTCACGGACGGTGGCCACGCTCACGTTCACGGTCGGCCACCGAGGAGGTCGGCA